>CAOJBK015806798.1:0-11265 GCA_948294925.1 Codiaeum variegatum | reverse complement strand
ATGAAATAGAGAATCTACCTAGACTTCGACTTGTATTACTCAAATCATATATTCAATCGACAAATCAATGAATATGTAGTTAATCATTAAGTGAGATTTTTCACTAGATTAGGTTTAAATCTTTCTCAAGTAGTGAAACCCCTGATTTCTTAAGTAATAGGAAATGAATCTCTTCTCGATCCTATTCAATTAGAAACAACATTAATGCTCCATTGAAAAATATGTAGAACCCTAGGAGTTTTTGAATCCATCTACAACACACCTATTAAGTTTTTGAGTGTTCTATGTCTAAACTCCATATCTCTAGCAAAGTTTAAACAACACAAATCAAGAACAAGCATGCAAGTGCAATTGATTTATGGAAATTCAAGTATCAAAAATTAAACTTGATGAAAAACCTAAACATTCATTGAAAAAACTATTGATCAATCCATACAAAACATTAAATACTCATCTAATCTAGGTGGATTAGACAAGTTTAGTTCATAATAGCAAAGATAGAACGAGAAATTAAAAGAGAAAAGAAATAAACCAAGGAACCCATGAAGAACCCTAGCTCAATCCTTCAATTCCAATGATAATCTTGCTCCATCTTGCATCTAAATGTGTTTCTCCACCTCTAATTTACTCCTTTGATATGCAAATCCTTGGTTCTTGGCGGCTCTTTGTGTTTTTGGCGAACCTTAGACTTCTAAGATTCAAGACCAGACCAGACCGTTAAGAGAGAGCCTCCAAGAGAGAGAGCCTCTTTTTCTGATCTAAATGATGTCATTTTATAGTTCCTTAAGGCTCATTAGGGTTTAGATAGGTGTCAAGCATGGATTGGCCAATTTTTGCCAAGTCAGTATAAGTTAGATTGGTAACCAGAATCAGACATCTGACTTTCAAGAAAATTTTTGATATCCATGTGAAAGAATTAGACTTTGTGGTCTTCTACAAAGGTAGCTTAGTTATATTGCAAGAGCTCTCCTCAAACAATTGCACCATAGACACCTTATCCAACTTCTCTTTCTTCTCAAGCAACTCCTCCAATGTTTTCACATACTTTGGCATCTGCATCAAAGATTTAATCAAAGGCATATTTATATGTAATTGAGTAAAAAGAGTTAGGATCTTACCTAGCTGAGGTCCAGCTATCTTTGCGTTAGACATGCAGGAAATAAAATAAAAGGTGCATACTTTGATAGTTGTTGTACTGAATTTATGCACTCCTCTTTCTTAGCCAACTTTTCTACCTTTTCAACCTTAACATCTACCATTATCTCTTATTTTTCATCATGATCCCATCGAATGATAGAAATAGGCTTAGCTTGCTCAGGTTGGCTAGGCTACCTACCCCTTTGGTTCATTTTCAATTGAGTGGCCACTTGGCCAACTTGAATCTCAATTCTCTTTATCGATGCCTTAAGTGAGTCTAGTCTTCTATTTATGGCCTCTTGAGCTTGGGTACTAGCTTGAATAAAGGAGTTCAAGCTAGTTTCCATAGTAGATAACCTTTCTCTAGAATTAGAAGACTCACCTTGGTGTTGTTGTTGAAATTGTTGTGGTTTGTTATTGTTCCTCCAACCAAAATTGGGATGATTTCTCCAACCTAATTATATGTATTAGAATAAGGATTATTGTGAACCCTTGGTTGGAATCTGTTTAGAACTTAAGCTTCCTCTGACTCACATGAAACAATATCAAAACTGAAAGGATAAACATTCGCACCATTTCCATTCCTTTTCAGCATCTCAACTTGGTGACTAAATTTAGCAATTTGCATTACCATGTCTTTGCTATATGATACCTCATATGCAATGGCTCACCTACCCCTGGGAATTAGTTCTAAGAATTTCAAACAAATAAACGACTTCATAAGAGGTCACCTCACTCATAAAACCTCCAGCTGTATTATCCACTATCCCTTAATTTTAATAAGTAAGTCCATCATAGAAAAATTGATTCAATAATTATAAAGGGTAGTAATGATAGGGGCATTAGATTTGAAGCATCTTAAAGCATTCCCATACTTTATGTAAAGGTTCTCTTTCCATCTTAGAGAATATAGCAATCTTAGTCCTAATTCAACAGTCTTTTAATGAGAATAAAATTTTTGCATGAATTTTTATAAACTTCCTCTTATGTAGTCAAAGAATCTATACATCAGCCATGTCTTTGCATCATCCTTCAAGGTGTAAGGGAAACACCTCATCCCCAATTGATCCTTAATCAGACTGTAAAGAGGAATAGTTTGAATAATCGAGTAGAAATCTCTTATGAAATTCAAAGGATCCTTATTTTCCACCCCATAGAACGACGATAACATATAGTAGTGAATAGACTTTAGCTCATAATTTCTTGAAGTTGTATCTAATTGGATGCAAAAAGTAGCCATAAGAATGACTTACTTAGCAAACTCCTTCATTAAACATCTCTAGTCCCCTATGACTCTCGGTTGGTCAATAATCACTAGAACTATGTCTCTGTTTTCCACTCTAATCATGTGCACGTTATCAACAAAGGAAGAATTTCTCCTTCAAGATATCTTCTTTCGTTCATTAAATATGGAAAAGAAATAGAAAAAAAATAAAAGTAATAAACTAAAATTAAAATTATTCACAAGAAACAAATAAACAATGCCTAGCTAGTTCCTCAGCAACGGTGCCAAAAACTTATTCACCTCAAAATATACTAACAAATAGCGACCGTAAGTATATGGGCTATCATAGCACAAGATGAGAACCCAAGGTCTTAACTCCCATGGAACTCGGGTAGGCTTATTGATTTGTTTATGAAAGTGCAAATAAAAGTAAAAGAATTTTGGTTTTAAAAATAAATTAAACAATTATTTCTAAATAAAGAAAGTAAAGGATATGATATGCAATGATATGAATGAGTCTAGAGATCTTTATAATCCATCATCTATGAAACTAAGTAATTAAGTACGTTAATTATGCCAAACAATCCAAAATTAATGCAATCATTCAATAAGAACTTATTCTAGTAGCTATCGCATTCATAGAAGTAACCTAAAGAAAACATGCATCAAATAATGGATTTAAGACTAAAACTTTAATTCTTAATTCATTTTAGAATTTCAATTGAATAGTTTCCGGATTGAATTTCCACTCTCGCTCCATCACCCAAACTTTATGATAAACTAAGTGGTGTGCAAGCAATTTGTTTATTAACTTTAAACCAATTCAATCAAGCAAAGGTTAAACACAAATCAAATGACCCAATTACTATCATTCATATTAAGATTACTTCATGCTCAATCTCTAGACAATGGAAATTTAGCTCATGGTTGGTTTAAATCTCAATAAATTAACAATGAAATAAATGGAAATCATGCTTAATCTCTTAACACAAAGATTACCCAAAGAAAATTCAAATAAAAGAGTTAAGATTAAAAACCTCAATCAAAGTGTAGAAAATCCCAATATCCTTGGAGAAATTAAACTTCAATCTTGATTACAAGCCAAAAATCCAATGAAATCAAAGTAAAACTATGAAACTAAGTTGAAATCTATGAAGGAATTAAGTCTAAACCCTAAAACTAGAGATTATATCTCTAAATTCTTTGTTTAGTACGACTAAGAAATCCCTTTTTTTCTCTAAAATAAATTTTAAAATCCTTTATATAGTATATCCTTAAGGGCTTGGGTAAAACTAAATTATGTTTAGATAAGAATTCTAATAAAAATAGGAAATAAATCACTTAAAACTCGTATTAAAAACTATATTAGAAAAAATGTCTAGATTGAGGGTTGATTTTGGGCTATAAAACATTGGATTTAGACTTTGTAGTCTTCATAAAAGTTGTTGATCTTTCCCTTAGCTTTCTAACGGTACTTTACACACCTTAATTGAATTTTTTAGCTCATGTTATGCTTAAAATACTCTAAAGTGTCAAAGTTGTCAGATTTTCATTGCGTGAGGATGAAGAACATTTGTCCAGAGAGTGGCACAGCTCGTGCCAAAGTAAAATCATCCAAAAGTCTCCAAAATTTGCTCCTTTTAAATTCGTTCACTTAGGAACTTCGTCTTTCGATCCAAGAATACTGTATTTGCATAGATTCTTAATTTACTCTAAAACCACTTAATAAACACATTAAATAAAATTTTTGGATAAAAATAAACTCAAATATTAGGAAAAAAAATATAAAATTATACACAAAATAAGAGTCAATTACCCACCAATGGCAAAGTCCTCGGGTCAAATTATGCCATGCGAGGCAGATACTCGGTGCCGACAAAATGGTCCCTTATCACACCATCACCATTAATGTAAGAGATATGATTAGAGACGTAAGGGAGGAATCCCTGAGGCTGGCATGAGCTGGAAGGCATGTCAGGTATAGAGGTACCTATTCCTAAAGAAATCACAGGAACACAGCTTGGAGCTACAAAAAGCAAGGGCCTATTATTCATTAGATGAGTAGCAATAAACTCTATTTAAGAGCTGGGAATAATATACTCCTCTCTGAGCTTTCCAAATCTCCAGAACATGTTATACATCATCTTCATAGGATTCCTCATAATGGTAAGAAGATCAGCTATTATAGCCACTTGTCCAGTCATTTAAGCCATAACATGCTCCCTCATACAAAACTCTATATTATTAGAGAAGCCTAAAGCAATCTTTCTATCAGTAATAAAGAAACCCAAAGAAAAGGTAGAAGTATCTTCCAGAGCACCATAGTTGAAGGGTGCCCACACCACCTGGAAAGACAATCAGTTATCATAAATCTATGACATACAAAAGGTGGAGCTATTCAGAGCATACCTTAGTAAGTGAAACCAAAATGTCTCTATATTTAGAAAAAGGAAAATTCGGGAAGGGAACCTGCCCAAGACTCCTGACCCCACATCCTCCCCATCAGGAGAAGAATTTCATCTCTAGTTATGGTCCTAGGGGTAATGGTGAGAATGTGCACAAAAGCCCAAAGCTAGGAAAATGGAAAGAAAATTTGGCAAAACTAATGACAAAGATCAAACAAAAGAAAAGAAGAAGGGGAAATACTGCACTCCTAAATAATCATGTTCACATAGATGTCAATCCCTTGGCTCTTTGATAACAAATCCATCACTCTATAAGCCATAACCAACGCAGCAGCACCACAATCATATTGACCAAGTAAGCTCAAGTCCATCAGTGAGGCTATCACTCAATGTGGCCCTTCTCATTATATAAGAAGATGGTAAAAAAGATAATCTGTAAGCATACCCGAGCACACTGATAAATGGAGAAAGTAATAGGATCCATCCTCTCTAGCATATCAAGTAGCCATGTTCTAGCAACCATCCTTTTAGAATTAGAGGGAGGCACATCTCCAAGAAGGTTGGCCAAAGCATGATGGGGCTACGAACGAGCATCAAACTCAACTTGCTTAAACCTAAACTGCATACCAGTAAGGCAAGACCACTCAAGAGGAGTCATGGTCATCTCACCAACAGGCGAATAGAATGTATTGATAGTCTCCCACCTCTTGGAAAGGGAAAAAAAATGAGATTCCTATCAGTAGAACTATCGATATCTAGACTCATCCAACTAGACAGATGAGTCGGTCTAATACGAGCATGCACAACAGGGAAACAATTTAGAAAGCGCAACACATTGGATAGTTTGGACCTATCCCCTCTCTGATGATAATAAGCATTCTACAGGTAAAATTTCTATCACTTAATTTTCTTGCTTTCATGTCACTTTATTTTTGAATAGAAAACAAAGCGGAATAAAGTAGAGTGCACATAAAAAAATAAAGTAGAAAAATAGTGTGCACGAAAAAATAGAGCGAAAAAATAGTGTGCATAGAAAAATAAAAAGAAAAAAAAAGAGAGAAATAGAGGTAAAAAATAAATACCATTGGGAAGCCACACCAGCTACTATGCTCCTGCCTGTTCCATGAAAGGTTGGAATTTGGGATTATCAAAGGCTCAATATCCACCATCAAGGGAAGATTGTTAGGAAATAAAACAACAATATCTATAGTACTCGCATCGTCAGAACTAAACGGGTCACTAATAGTCTCAGTTGTAGCCACACCCAACTTGACCTCTAACTCTGCAAATAACTCCTCTTGAGTCGGATCAGTCGGTATCATTTGGAGAATGTTTAGATAAACTATTTCTTGAAAGAGAAAGGAAGGAAGAGGTAGAGAATGAATATGTGAGGAATGACAAATCCTAAAGCCCTTTATATATGCAAGATCATGAGTCCCACACTATTAATGCATTAACACTTATAAGATCTGCCTTTTACTCAAAACAATTCTACTAAGGACGGAAACTGTGAACCCATATTTTTAGACCATCAAATCCGGCCATCAATACAAGTTCATAGAATTAAACCATGCTTAAATCAGTCCTAAAATGAACTCAAAAAGTCCAAAAAATTAAACCAAGACTGCGAACTAGGGGTGTGAGCCAAGCCCCTGACGCATGAGCCAAGCGGCTGGCACAAACGCCAAGTGCCTAGCGCACGGGCTAGTGGCCTAGCGCATGAGCTAGCTTCCTGGTATGCCCAGTAACTACCTGGAGCATGCGCTAGCTGCCTGGCGCATACACTAATTGCCTGGTACATATGCTAGCTGCCTGGTTTTTAGGCCCACTCTTCTCATAATCCAGACTCAATTTTCTATAAATTTGACCCCCGAGGCACCTTTTGGAGATATCTTTTGAACGTCGAATGTCAGCTAAATATTTTTAAAAAAATCTTACCAGTTCGAACCTCTACTAAATTGATTTGGTGGAGATCACTTTCAAAAGCAAGGGAGACCCATTCTAGCTTAATCAAGCCTTTTAAAATTCTAGCTCTACGCTGATGCAAACAAAAGGTATTGTTCTCATTTCAATTCAATTTAAACCCTAAAAAGTGACTTAGGTAAATTCACATTATCAAAATTATTTTTTTAAAAAATATAAAACTGAAATAATGAAAAACTGACTCAATTAATCTTTCAAAATTAAAATAGGATTAACTTCTAAACAAACACCAACCAACCCACTTTTTCAAAATAACCCTCAAACCTTTGCAAGAAGAGAAAACGACGTGTGGTTTGATTACCATTCGAAGGGATACACCAGCAAACCCTATCGGGTTGCAACTTAAAATTTATTTTCTTCATTTTACTTTATGTTTCCATTGTCTTTATTTTATTTCATGTTTTATTTGTACTTTTTTTTATTATGTCATTTCCTTTTATTATTGTTATTATTATAGAATATGTGCTCTTTCTATGCCTGGCTAGAGGATTGATCCCTTTTCAGTTTTTTATTATTTTATATGTAATTTTATTTTACTATCTCTTTATTTCTTTTCATTTGGGTATTATTAGGGATGTGTGCCGTCTCTAGTATCCTTTTTAGGCTAGAGGAAGAACTCCTATTTACTTTTATTATTGTTCATTTATCGCTTCCATTATTTTTCTGCCATTCATATCATAATATCCTATTCATGCATCATTTTAAATGTTATATCCTACTCATACACCATGTTAAAATTCCATGCATACATCAAAACCTTTTTGACCAGAACCTTATAATTCCTTAAGTCAAAATTATTAAGAAGAATAAACTTTTTCTAAAATTAATTTGTATCAACCACGGTCTCCGAATCCATCCTTTAGTTTGGAAAAAGTGTCTTTTTCCATTGGTTAGAAATAATATTTCTAGAGACATACAAAATGGTTTCTTAATCACCTGAAATGAAATATTTTTTAAAGTATTAAATGGCAACTCACAACACACAATGCACCAAACAGGCTCATAAGGGGTTCACCTAAAGTGGAAATGTATCCATCAATGCCATGCATAATCTAACCCCCATGACCAGTTTTCTCGAGCTCGGGACTCGAGGCGCACTGGCAGCCCGAAGGCTGGGCCCCCACAATATGCTATGCCATCAGGAATGTCACCTACTATACAACACTTAGCTAAATTTTTACAATTTTTCCTCTTCAAAATTGCTAAACCATAAAAACCATCATATCTAATCAAAGAAAAACAATAAAAATAAAAGAAAAAAACCTAAAAATAATCAAATTAGTGGGTTATCTCCTACCCTATGTTTCTTTAACGTCATATTAGCTGGATGGTGGGGGTGATTTCTCACCCCTAATCTTGGAGATACAAAATCTCCTTCACCTCAATCCACTATCCTCCTAAGTATAGCTAGAGCCTTTGTATATTCATATTAAGATCACCCTTCTCAGGGTTAGTTAACTTGACATCCCTATAGGAATGACTTTCTGAATAGTAAAAGGACCAGTCTAATGAGATTTTAACTTACCTTGAAAGATTCGAAGCTTAGAATCATAGAGTAATACCTATTCTCTAGCTTAAAACTCCTTCCTTTACTTAATACGAGTATCACGCCATCTCTTGGTTCTCTTTTTATACATTTTTTCTTGGTTATAGGCTTGAAATCACCACTCATCTAGCTTATTTATCTGCAACTACCTCTTCTCACCTAAACTAGCTAGATCAAGGTTAATCTATTTTATAGTCCAATAAGAATTATGTTTTATCTCAATAGGTAGATGGCAAGCCTTGGAATATACTAGCCTAAATGGCATAGTAACCTAAGAGTTGTAAATGCCATCCTGAAAGCCTATAGAGCATTGTCCAATTTCTCAGAGAAATCCTTTCAAGATTGCTCTACTATCTTTTCAATAATTCTCTTGAGCTCCTTATTAAGGTTCTCGACTTGGCCAACTTACGTGCAACACTTAGACTTTTGAAAACTTTATCAAGTTGAACATTATAAAAGTGAGTATCCTTATTACTTATGATAGCTTTTGGTATACCGAATCGAGAAAATAACTTTTTAAGAAATTTTACTACTACCCTAGCATCATTCTTTGCTAATGCTTGGGTCTTAAGCCATTTTGAAACATAATCGACAACCACAAAGACATATTTGTTGCCAAAAGAATCGGGAAACAGTCCCATGAAATCAATGCCCTATGTATTAAATACTTCACAAACTAAAATTTCATTTTGAGCAATCTCATCAAGAGATGAGATGTTTCTAGCTATTTAGCAATGATCATATTATTACATAAAAGCATAAATATCCTTAAACAAAGTGGGATAGTAGAATCATGACTTTATAATATTTTAAATGGTTCTATTAGCTCCCATATGTCCACCAGTTGGTCTGTCGTGGCAGTGGCAAAGAAGGCTTGCGATTTGAGGCCATGCCAAGTAACTCCGGATCATATGGTCTACATTTAATTGAAACAATTAGGGATCCTCTCAAAAGTAGTACTTTAAATAAGAAAAGAATTTCTTATTTTCTTGATAAGCTAACTCTTTTTGAGTTCCTCTCAGCCAAACAATTAGCAAAAGTAGCAAACCAAGGTAGATCAAAGTTAGAATCACTTAGCGTACCTACCATGGCATACAAATACTCCTCAGGGAAATAGACATCAATGTCTCCTTCTTCAAGTCTTTCTAGATTTGAGTTATCTGAGTAAGAAAGTTGATTCACTGTAAAATTTTCAACTATCGTTTTGTCTAGAATTTCCATATCAAACTCTTATAGCAATAATATGCACCAAATCAACCTTTGTTTTGCCTTAGTATTTGAAAATAAGTATTGCAAAGCTGAGGGGTCTGTATAGACTATAACTTTTGACAGTATCAAGTATGAATGAAACTTTTCAAAAGAAAAGACCATAATAGTAATTCTTTTTCTATGGTGGTGTAGTTAGAATGGGCTTCATTCAGCATCTTTCTTGCATAGTATATGTGTTGTAAGTGCTTCTCCTTTGTTTGGCCTAGAACCACCTCGATGACAAAATCACTCGCATCATATACTTATTCAAAAGGTAGATTTTAGTTAGGGGCCACCATGATTAGAGAATGAATAAGGTTTTCCTTAAGAGTATTGAAGGCATAGAGACACTACTTATCAAACACAAATTCCACATCCTTTTTGAGGAGTGATGTCAATGGGTGGGAGATCTTGGGAAAATCCTTTATAAACCTTAGGTAAAAATTCATATGCCCCAAGAAGCTTCTAATGGCCATGACCAATATAAAAGGAGATAATTTCTCAGTAATCTCTACGTTGGCTCAGTCCACCTCCATGCCTTTGCTTGAAATTTTATGTCCTAACATGATTCCCTCTTGAACCATAAAGTGACAATTCTCTCAGTTAATCTGAGATTAGTCTCAAACCTCACCAACACTCTCTCAAGGTTCTAAAGATATCTATCAAATGAATCTCCAGCATAGAAAATTCATCCACAAACACTTCCATTATATCCTTAATCTACTCAATGAAGATTGCCATCATATAAAACTAAAAGGTTATAGGCGCCTTACAAAGTTCAAATGGCATCCTTCGGTAGGAAAATATTCCACATGGGAAAGTTAACATCATCTTCTCTTATTCTTTTGGGGAAATTGAATTTGGAAATAACCCGAAAGACCATCTAGGAAATAGTAGTCCTCATGCCCATATAACCTCTCTAACATCTAGTCGATGAAGGGCAATGGAAAGTGATATTTTCTTATTGTATCATTTAACTTCTACTAAAATATGCAACTCACGAATCAATAACTCTTCTTGTTAGGATGAGCTCATTATTCTCACCCGGTATAGTTGTAATCCCTCCTTTCTTTAGAACTACTTGAACTAAGTTGACCCAAGAGCTGTCTGATATCAGATATATGATTCCTATGTCAAGTAGCTTGGCCACCTCAGCCTTTACCACACCTTTCATCTTTGAGTTTAGTTTTGTGGTTGCAATACCGGCTTGAACGCATTTTCCTTCAATATCTTGTGAACTATGATGGACAAATACCCTTTTAAAATTGTTATTTTCCAAGCTATAACCTTCTTATACATCTTTAAAAGTTCAACAAGTGTAGATTTCCACTCGAAAGATATACAAGCATTTAAAATGATTATTAATTTCCTTCCCTCTGCCAAAAATCCATATCCAAGGTGATCCTAGAGGGCTTAAGTTCTAATAATCTCATATGCTCAACTCTTGCATGGTTTGCTCACTTCAAGATAAGCTAATTACTCCTTCTTCTAGATTCTCAACATTATCCTATACCAAACACAACTTAAGGGATCCTTGGAAACAATGTTAGTCACAAAATTGATGATTTGTTGCTTAATAATATCATTGCATGAATCCGCCCCATCAAGTGCAAGTGGGTGCTTTATGGCATTTACAATATGAAAAAATAACTTTTTCACTCCTCACTCTCAGGGTTAATATGCCATCATTGAGATAAATAAGGGTATGTGTTGTATTAAAA
>CAOJBK015806622.1:0-10748 GCA_948294925.1 Codiaeum variegatum | reverse complement strand
CTTCAACCTCAAACTTTTTCTTTTCTTTGTTTTTTCATATATTTGTTTATTTTATTTTCATTATTTTATCATTTCATTGTTTATTTATAATTTTCTATTGTTGTTGTTATTGTCTGTTTGCATTTTTTTTTCATATTTTGTATGATGTATGGATTTTGGGAAATGTGTGCTTCTCTAGACCATAAGGTTGGAGGGGAGATCCCCTATTATTATTGGATTTCACTGTATTTACTGCTTTCTTTGGGATACTGTGCCTTCTCTATCCTGAAGTGGGCTAGAGGAAGGACCACTGGAAAAATTGATTGTATTTACTGCTTTGATGCATTGTCATTCAAATCTGGCATGTTTGGCATGTTCATGCATTCATCCATTACTACTGCTTATGCATGCATGAAAACCATCTTTGTAACTGTCATTGCATGATAATTAAGGCCAAAATTCTATTTTAATTAAAATGGTACAAAAACTATTTTTCTTAAAATGTTTCAGATCACGAACCCCCAAACCCCCTTTTGTTCCAAAAAGAACAACTTTTCCATTAGGGTAGAAACTAAAATTTTCTATCATGGAGTTAAACAGAAAAGGTTTCTTAATCACCTTAGAATAAAACTAATTTTTCTAAAAATATTAGGTGCTGACTCTAACTCTTCACACACAACATGCACTCCAATGGACACGTGTGGATGCACAAATGTGGGAACCCGATCTGCAATCCGCGACGCCCACGAAAGCACAATCCGAAAGGTTTCCTCTGGGAATTTTGCAAAAAAGGGTCTGCAGGCGCGTTCTTCAGGGAAGATCCCATGGGATGCTCGGACGGGGCCTCACAATGGCCTAACCTAATTTATACTAAATTAATTTTGAATTAGAGTTGATTTTGATCATCACATTAATATTACTTGTGAGTTGATTTATTTTGTTATTTCCATTATCCAAATAATAGATACCACCAAGTACATATCTCATATCAATAATTATATTTCCATAACAGATTTCACAACCATATTAGTCAAACTAGTTACAAAATAATGTTTTTGAAAGCATTAATAATTTACAAGATGTCTTTCAATAATAACACATGGTAAAAAAGATCAATGGAAGTGGATCCAATAGCTTTGATAGTAACATTTGCACCATTCCCTAACTTTAAGATCACTTCCCCTTTATCTGAGTTTCTACTACTTTCCATCACATGTATAGAAGTACAAATGTGATAACTTGCACCACTATCAAGTATCCAAAAAATTAATGAACTATATGAAGTATTAGAAATAAAAAAATTAAAAGAGATACCTTCATAAGTTTAGTTTTTTTCTTGCTCTTCTTTGCCTTAAAGGATTCCAAATAATTTAGGCAATTCCCCTTCCAATGTCTAACTCCATCATAATGGAAACACTTTTCTTAGATTGAAAAGCTTCTTCAATGGACTTTTTCGTCTCCTTACTTATCTCGCATGTGGGGTTTGAGTTAGGCAACCTTCTTCTTACCTTTCTTCTTTATAGTCCCACTAGAAGAAGCAACAATAAGAGTCGCTCCCTTACACTAACCCACATTTATATCATATTGGGTGGTCATAAGATTATTGTATAATTAAGCAAGGGTGAGTTCAGTCTTGTTCATATAAAAGTTTATAGTGAAGATATTGAAGGACTCAGGGAGAGATTGTAGGATTAAATCTACTTAACGGTACGCACCCATGGAGAAGTCTAAATTCTCTAATTTCTTTATGAGCTTAATCATTTTATGAACTTGGGGCCTAACCTGGCACGTATGTTGAGCTTTACTTTCGAATGAGAAAGTGCGTCAATGCTACGTTCGTTCTTGATCCCCGCAGGCCCCCTTTCATCAATAGAGTCTGCCTTAACTACCTTAGGGTTAGGCATGTCCCTTTATCTCCCTCTAACAAGTGTGGGTGATCCATCAATTGATTTACTTAGTTATTTCTGGGCGGGAAAGAGGTTAGTTACTTCTAGGTAGGAAAGAGGATTGAGAACCATAAGGCGAGTGCCAAAACGCTAGCTCTTCATTAACCTAAACTGACATTTGCCAAAATGGAATGTAAGTTCTTCTTGTGACCCTGCTTACAAATTCAGAGCTGGACTAGCCAAAGCGATTGGAAAGCATTCCCTAAAGTAAAGGAAAACATGAAAATAAGTTACTTGGATTGGAAGCTAGAAGTCCACCCACCTGAGCAAATCAACGGAAGGGATTTGACTTATTCAAACCGAACGAATGGATTCGGGTGAGCCCATTCTCTTAGGTGTGGGATTCCCTTCCATATGGGACTCCTGGATCTTCTTTTTAGTAAACACCATGCAAGATCAGATAAGATCTATTGACATGAAATCTCAACAAATCATATGAGAGCGTCAAACCACTTTCGGATAAAGAAAAGTGTTTTTGCTTTGACATAGAATGTCACTTAGAATTCTGCAAAGTGATTATTCTTTTCGATCAGATCATTTAGATGAACAAGTATATCCAAAATCTCATCCATGTGCTCATGCTACTTGTGCAATTCTTTAGTCATAGAAGCAAGCACAATACTCTTGCTTGTATGTAACCCTTTTGCCACTTCTTTAAAGTAGCTTATTCCTCTAAAGTGGCCACTTCTATTAATTATTTAGGAACTTTCTGATATTCACATACACAATTTTCTTATATGTAAGGACAAGATTAAGGTTCTTCAACCAGTCCAGATAAATAGGCATCGTAAGCTTTATTCCCATATAAAGTGTTTGTAATTAGATAAGACTTGTTCATATTATCAATTAGTCTAATATGAAAATGTAATCACCGTATTGATTTGGCCTTTAGTCAGAATGGTACTTCCACCAACTTGGTGAATCTTACACTTTTAAATAGGAAATGGAGATACCATCTAGGTAGATCTCTAGTGGGTAATTGAATTCTTGCAAGACTATCAAATCCCTTCACGTACACATTTGAGTTTTTGGAGTCTAACAACTTACAAGTGAATAACTCTTGTTTATCACAACTCTTGTGAGGTTCAATCAACCCAACTCTTAATGGCTCAGATACTCTTTATCGTTCTTGACATAAAATGCATCCTATACTCGTAACATCTCATGCTATATAGTGACTTCAAGAAAACACTTTCCAAGAATCATTGCTCCAATGGAATCCATTTTGGCTTTCATATCTTCTAGCCATTTTGAAGAATCTATATAAATATAGCTTCCTCATATATTATAGGATCAACACCTTGATAAACTTCTTCATGAATGACCAATCGTTATATATTCTTATGAAGAAATATATATCTCTTTAGAGGATGAGATACTCTACTAGATCTTTATGGTACTTAAGTGAATACATGATCAATTGGAGTTTGTTCATAGGGTTGATCAATTTTCATTTGATCATTTTATTGGACCTCTCTGAATGACTTCTCATCCAAGATTATATTCCTTCATTTGCCACCTTTTTAAAGAAATTTTTTCTTAAGAAATATGATATCGCGGCTAACAACTATTGTTTATTCCATGGGAAGATGAAAACAACATCTTAAACCATCTTTAGGATACCGAAGAAACTTTCCTTTAATAGATCTTTCTTTCAACTTATTTATTTTCAGCCTTTTATTGTGTTCTAAACACCCCTAAATCTTTACATTCTTAAGAATTGGTGTTCTACCATACTGTATCTCATATGGAGTGGTAGGAATAGATTTAGAAGGAGCTCTATTAAAAATAAATAAAGTTGTCTCTAATGTATATCCCTAAAAGGAGATTAATATATCACGTCATGGAATGTACCATATCTAATACAATACCATTTCTACTTTTAGATACATCATTCAATTGTGGTGTTCCAGGAGGAGTCAACCGTGATATTATGTCATATTTCTTTAAGAAGTTTTTAAACTCCGCACTTACAGGGTTAGCTAGACCTTGAGGCAGTTGAGGTTGTTGCCTTAGACCCCTAAAAAATTTAGGCCCTAAAAAAATTTTTACTTGAAAAAGGTCATATTCTAGCTTATAAAAAAAAAAGTTTAATGGCCCATACAGATAAGGATTCAATTATAATTTTTTGAAAAAATCTTTAATAATTAAATAAAAATGGTAAAAAAAATCTAATGCCTAAAATTGTGGAGATTAACTTCAATTTTCAAAATTAATAATGAATAATGAGTTTTCAACATTCTCATTCAATGATTTTTTTTTTCTTTTATTTATACAATTTCTTTTTATTCTTCTTCTTATCTCTTAACTTTTTTTTCTTCTTTCTTTTCAATTGAAGTTAGTTGATTTTCTATTCTAACACTTTTCAAAATAAAGAATTCTAATCATTGAGTAACTAGATTCAAGTATTATTTTTCAGATTCTATTATTATATCTCTTAAATTTTATTTTTAGTTTATTTTTATATATTGTTCATTAAGTGGTAAACTATATAATATATAAAAGTATGTTTTTTTTTATATTGGAGATTTTTATTATTTTGTTATTTTATTTTTGTGATTAATTCATCGCTTGATTTTTTTCTAAATAATGTCTAATAGAAAGTATGAAAGTGGATATGAAAAATTGAAAAAAAGAAAGAGAATTGAAATGCTAATAAAATCTCAACATGTTGCTCTTGATAAATTTGTAATTAATTAATAATAATAAAGAAGGTACATCAAGATCAATTTGGAAGGCAAATTTAAGTTGAAACACAAGTAGAAAATAATGTGGAAGGAATTGGACAAAATCATGGTATTGATGATTCTAACAATGAAATTGAAAACTAAAAAGATGCTACTATGGATCCTAATGAAGAACAAAATGGACATTAAAATGTTATAGAAAATAATATAGAGTTTGTAGAAACCTCTAATTTGATATCTACGAATATATATGACCCCAGTCAATGGAAAAATATAGATATATAATTTGGAGATTTAATAGTAGAAAAAGGTCCAATTAGGTATGATGAGTTAGATTTTCCCAATGATAAAAATAATAAACACTTCTCCAAATCTTTTTATACACAAAAGTTATCAAATGGAGAAACACGTGATAGACGATGGCTAGTGTATTCAAAAGATTTAGATAGAATTTGTTTATTTTTGGTGTAAGTTATTTAGTTCAAGGTCTAGTACAAGTCAATTAGTGAATGAAGGAAGTAAAGATTGGAAAAATTTTGGTCGTCAAATTAAAAGTTATGAAACAAGCCATGAACACATCACTAACACTAGTATTTGGATTGATTTAGAAGTAAGATTACAAAAGAATAAGACAATTGATAAATATATACAAGAACAAATTAACAAAAAAAATGAACATTGGAAAAAAGTTTTACTAAGAATCATAGCAGTTGTAAGATATCTTGCTAAAAATAATATTGAATTTCGAGGCATGAAAGAAAAAACATGTGAGAAAAATAATAGTAACTTTTTAGGCTTAATTGAGATGATACCAAAAAAAAAAGATGATAGCAGAATTTGATCCAATAATGCAAGAATATGTTAATCATATTACTTAAATTATACCATACAAATGAATTTAATAGAATTGGTAGCTTCCAAAGTTAAAGAAATGATAATTAAAAAAAAATTAAAAAAGCAAAATATGTTTTTTTGTTATTCTTGATTGTGCCTCAATGTAAGCTATCAAGAGCAAATGACTCTTATATTAAGATGTGTGGATACTTTTACAAGTCCAATTAAAATCTAAGAGTATTTTTTAGAGTTTTTAAGGGTAGATGATACATTTGGAAAAAGTATTTTTGATGAACTTGTAAATGTATTAAACAATATGAACCTGACATTAATGATATACGAGGTCAAGGTTATGATGATGGATCTAATATGAAAGATAAACATCAAGAAGTGCAAAAAAGATTATTAGATTTAAATTCTAGAGTATTTAATACATGATATGGTTGCCATAATTTAAATTTAGTTTTATGTGACATGGCTAATTCATGTCATAGAGCTATTTTATTTTTTAGAGTATTACAACACATATATTCTTAGTTTGCTTCATCTCCTAAGAGATTGAAAATTTTAAAAGATAATAGATGTAGAATTTTTGTTAAATCTTTATCTCAAACTCAGTGGAAATGTAAAATTGAAAGTGTTAAAGCAATTAAATTTCAATCTCAAAAATAAGAGATGTTTTAGTTCAATTAGCAAATACCAGTGAAGACCCTAACACAAAGAGTGAAACTATATGTTTAGGAAATTATGAGATTGAGAATTTTGAATTTTTATTGGGCATGAATATTTTATATGCGCTATTCTTTGCTACGAATTCAATTAGTAAAACTTTTACAATCTAAAGACCTGCATATTGATGTTGCTATAAAAATAACTAAAATGTCTTCTTTCTTATTCAAAAACTTATAGAGAAAATGAGTTTGAATCCGCTTTAAATTCAACTATAGAAATTGCTAATGAAATGAACATAGAACCTAAATTTCATAAAAAACGAATGATTCATAGGAAAAACACTTTGATGAAAGTAATGATGATGAGATTTTTCATTTAACTAAAAAATCTTTTGAAAATCAGTATTTTAATTATATAATAGACCACTCCATTCATCTATTGAAACTAGGTTTAAATAATTTATGGCATATGAAAATATTTTTAATTTTTTGTTTGAATTAAATGTCTTAAGAACTTTAAAAGACGATGAACTAAAAAAATCTCATCTTAATCTTGAAAATTAATTAAAATTTGATGAAAATTTGATATTGATGGACTTGATTTATTTTCAAAATTAAAAGTGTTGAAGGAAATTTTGGATGTAGAAACTATAACTCTGACTAAGATGTTAAATTATATAAACATATTGGATTCTTTTCCAAATGTATGTATTGTATTAGAATATTATTAACCATATATGTATCAATTGCTTTTGTTGAAAGAAGTTTTTCAAAATTAAAATTAATAAAGTATTATCTAAGAGCTACAATATCATAAGATAGGTTAAATGGATTAAGTATATTATCTATTAAAAGTGATATGCTAGAGTATCTTGAATATAAAACTTTATTAAGTAATTTTGCAGCTGAAAAAGCAAGAAAAATGAAATAATTTTTTTTAAAGATATAGTAAAAATTTTTTGGATTACTTTCAAAATTTTTATCTTAGACCTCCCATTCACTTGATTCGGGCCTGCATACCTAAGTACTTACCTCTTCTATCAGATTGAAGAGTTTTAATACTTTTTCAATTTATTTTCAACCTCTTGCATGTATTCTTTGAATTTTTTAAATGACTCATGTTTATATATCATCAAATAAACATACCCTAACCTCGAAAAATCATTTGTAAATGCGATGAAATATAGATACCCTCTTCAAACCATTTCACCAAATGGTCCACATATATCACTATATATGATTTTTAAAATTTCTTTATCTCTTTCCCTTTGTCCAATTAAAGGTAACCTAGTCATCCTTGCCTTGGATATAAAATTCATAAGTTGGAGTAGGATCACTTCCCGTCAAATCTAGGATCTCCATTTTCTCCATCTCAATAATCCTATCTTCGGCTATATGACCTAATCTAAGATACCAAATTAATTTTGAATTAGATTTGAGTTTGGTTATAGCATTAATATTATCTGTGTTTGGATATATTTTGTTATTTCCATTATCCAAATAGAGATCATTAAGTACATATCCCTTACGAGCAATTCTATTACCATAATATATTTCACAAACATATTTCTTAAACAAGAGTTCGTAACCCATACTAGTCAAGCTAATTTCAAAAATAATGTTTTTGAAAGCATTAGAAACATAAAAGATGTCTTTTAATTAAAAAAAATGGCAAAAAAGATCAATGGAACTAGATTTAATAACTTTGATAGCAACACTTGCTCCATTCCTTAGCTTTAAGATCATTTCCCCTTTATCCAAGCTTTTAATATTTATCATCATCTGCACAAAAGTACAAATGTGAGAATTTGCACTGCTATCAAGTATCCAAGCAATTAATGAGCTATATGGAGCATTAGAAATAGAACAATTGATTATGATAAACTTGTTCTATTCTTTATTGCTTTCTTCTGTTCAAAATGTTGAGAAAAATATTGACATGGAGAACTACACCCAAAATATCTATAAATTTTTTTTAAAAGAATTATTATTTATATGACAAATATATATACATGAATGATATAAAATTTTAGATTTATAACAAAAGATTATGAATTTTCTATTTTGCTCTTATCATCCTTGAAGGGAATGAAACTATAAGATACAACTTCATTAGAAATGACATTAGTACTCTCCTTTACAGTTGTAAAAGGTGTCAAAAATAATTTTATACTTTCATTAATGTTAACAAATGTGTTATTAACAACTTTAACAACACCATTTGATAAGTTATAAGTCTTATTTTTTACAAAAATACTTTTGAATTTATCGATAATTTGATTGAATATAGCTGCTTGAATTTTTGTTCTCTAAAAAAAACATGATTAGCTAGTATTTAAAATAACATTATTATTATGAAAAAATAAAAAGTGAATAATCATTATCATGGAATTGTAGAATTATAGATTATTTAACTTATTTTTTATTTCAACAAATTTCTTCATTTATTTTACTTGTATTTGGTGTAATATTAAATTCTAATTAAACATCCTACTTTCTTAGAAAAATATTGAGTAAATGAAAGGAAAAAAGAAAAGAAAAATTAAATTATAAGATTAAAGTCTTCACTTAGTAATATTACTTTCTATAGTTGTCAATTGCTCTTGCAATCGTTATAATCTTCTATTATACCCCTTTGAAGTACATGAACTTTAAGGTTCCATTCTTTTGTTGAGTGACTAATGTTGTTAATTTTAGTATACTGAGACATTTTTTCTAATTATACAAAATTTAAAAATAATAATAATTAAATAATCTTAAAAGAAAAATTAGTAGATGATCTAATTTGAGTTTAAGAGACTGAAATAATGAAATTTATATAAAAATCATCATAGATATGGAGAATTTATTGATACATTCTATCATTTATATAACATTTTAAATTAATATGATAAAATATATTTATTTAAAATTAGTTTTAAAATATATTTAAGATAATATTTTTAACATAATATAATTAAATTAAATTAAAAACTTTAAAAATTAGCTGAACTAAATTAAATTAAAAGTTTCAAGAAAGTAGAAAAATATAAAATTTTTAATAATTTACAATTTTTATATGATAATATAAATCTAATAGTACAACTTTATTAACAAACTAGCCCACTTATTACTAGTATTTATAATTTTTTTTTTACAAATTTGATATAAAATAAATATTATATTAATACAAAACTAATTAAAGTTATTATAAGATTAAAAAAAGACCAAATACAATCAAGACTAACTATTATAGTAATATTTTAATTTCATTGAGCTTTTAATACCCTTTTTAACTAAAAATTAAATTCATCTAATATAAGAATGCCTTAATTTTGATGTAAAATATATACCTGAACTCATAAAATCATAACGTATCAATAACAAATAAAAGCTCAGAACAAACAAAAAAAAATTAAAAATCACATCTCTTAATGTGCATAGTGATGTATATCATAAAAATGTGTATGAAATTAAAGAGAAGGCCATAACACATTAGAAACATTCTGAGGGAAAAATCCCACCAAATTTTTAGGCAATTTACATATGAAAAAGAATAGAAAAAAACTAATTAGTTATAGCCTTACACTTGCAAAGGCTTACACAAATTTTCTACACTAACATACTAAATTAGGAGTTACAACAAAAATACATGAAGGTTAAAAAATCTACTCACAACTCTCAACATCATCATGTAGCAGTAAGTTACAACTTTACAAAAAATTAGTGATGTGTCTATTTGTAAGATGTCAAAAGATAGCATAAAGCTTGTGAAACAGATATAGAGCAATCACCTTTTTATTACAAATCTTTAAGAAAAAATCAAAAGAAAATCTAAAAAATTATATAGAAAAAGAACATTTGCTGCATCAGACACCAAATTATCAAGATAACCCACAAAATCATTGCACTTCATTAAAATAATTATACAATTATAACTCACCCAATAAGGACCACTTTTAATATAAAAAATAAAGCTTTACAATGCAACATAGAGTTTCCAAAGCTACTATATTAGATATCATATCATGGAGACATTAGTTTTAATGTTATAGATTTTTGTAAATCATATTTTTAACTAAACAAATGATTTGAGCCAAGCACTCTCATGAAAATAGAAGTAAAATTCATTCAAACAAAAATACATAGAGTTGAATGCTTTCCTATGACATTTACTATTTTTATAGCTTTTCAAAACTTTGACTCCGAGATTTTATAGAATTTAAAAATAATTGAATCATTATATCAAAGACAGGCCAAAACAACAAATTAAAAAAATCACTGTGAGAATAACTACACTTGAAAACTTCAACAGTAATAATGGATATTGAAATCAATGTTGAACACTGAAATTCTATCAAATTTTCTCCTAATCAGATTTAGAAAAAAAATTGCAAGTAATTAAATTAGTTCTTTTCATTATAACCAATAGTTTAAAGAGTTTACTATTGATTAGAAAGTAAAAAAGCATGCTTATTTGGCAATTGAATTCTCTGTAGTTTTACTTAAGAATTGTTAGAGTCAAGAGTGCTCTGTATCCCACATCGGAAAGAGATGGGATGGAAGAGGAGTATATAATTGGAAAGGACCCATAAACTCAATGCCTTAAGGTTTTGGGTTGGATTGTGGTGTCAAGCCCATGAGTGTATTCC
>CAOJBK015805002.1:0-13293 GCA_948294925.1 Codiaeum variegatum | reverse complement strand
AATACGCCTTGGGTAGGATGATTTCATTATCGGGAAGCAATTCTCATAAAGGAAGCCCACTTAATGCTATTTTCTATTTATGTTTTCCTAAAGATAAAGGAACATGTGAAGTGATAAATGAAAACCTTGTCCAAAAGTTTTAGCCAAACTAGATTTCTTTTTACCAAAGATAGTCCACATTTTAATTTTCTTTAAGAAAATTTAATGTTCTCCCTAGTGGAGTCGAGAGATGTGAGGTCCCGCCTAAAGAGCCTAGTTGCATGCCTTGAGATTTTACATTTGAGGAAACTACCCTCCTTAGGCAGATTATGCATTCTGATCGGTTTGTTCAAAGTCTCAAATGGAAAACCCCTTATAGGTCCATTAGTGCTAAGTGTGTGTGAGTGAATTGCCACTTAATCATTTTAGAAAAAGTAATTTCAAGGCAATTAAGAAAACCTTTTTGTGATTTGACTCCAAAAATATAGTTTTGCCAAATGGAAAAGGACTAGTATTCGAATCAAAATCATATTTGGATACTATAAATTTAGTTTTTATAATATCCACAGTGACTTGAGGAACTTGAGGAATTGAGGACTTGATGAGACTGGAATATGTTTCCATAGTGACCGAATAAAAATAAAATAAACAAAGAAAAATATTTTCCATGTTTTGAAAAACTAAAGAACCGAATTTAAAAACTACTTTTAATCGATTGCAGAGTATTTTATTATTTTTATAAAGAACTCATTAGCAATTTGGCGTAAAAAAAAGTGATCTTATGACAGGTGCCTCAAGGATCCTATTTATCAAAAAATTTGGCTTAGGAAATACACAAAAAGTGTCACATGAGCTAAGCGGTTGGCACATGAGCGAAAAGACTGTAGCATGAGCCAAATAGTTGGCACATAAGCCAGAATGTTTGCATATGTGCTAGAGCTCTTGCTCATGTGTCAAATGCTTGGAGCATACGCCATGCAGTTGGCTCATGTGCTAGGTGTTTAGTTTGGTTCGATTTGAGTCTTGAATTTTTCCTGGTTTTAGGTTCGTTTCAAGTTTGATTTGGACCTAGTTTTTTCCCGTGGGATTATATTGAGGAAATGAATTGGTGATGCCAAATTAAGGATTTTTCCAAAGTTTCTGGATCCATTTCAATTAATGGATTTGTCTTGATGATACGACCTGGATGTGGAGAATTTTACACTTAAACTATGTAATATGAAATTTTCATCCAGAGAGGCTGCCCCTTTGACCCCCATTTTATTTTGGTTGAGAGTCATGAGGTAGCTGGTGCAAAATTGAGGGTTCACATTGGAAAAATGCTAATCTACATGTAATATTTGGCTTTTAGGACCTTAGCAAGCAACATATTTTCAAACATTAAGAGATACCACACATGTTTAGCAGGCAATGTTGAAAGGTTTTAAGTTTTGACAAACTAAGCCACCATGGTCTTTAGAATGACATAGTTTATCCCATGCAACATATTTAACACCTTTTTTTATTCATCCACATGGCCCTTTCAAAATAAATTCATCATTTGTTAAATTTGTTAAAGTTGATCCGCTGTAGATATAGAAATTTCGTAGATACTCATAGTGTAAGGAGGGAGAGTTTGAACAACTACTTTAAGCTAATTCCTCTACCTGTTATGAATGAAAGTATATTGTTTCAACAAGACATTTTCAGTAGGAATTATCTTTAAATATGCAAAGTCTCTTGTTTGAACTTGCTTATAATGGAGGGCAAACCAAATAAGCACTAGAACATATAGAATCACTAATACCTAGTTCTGATAAAAAATATATATATATTTTATCACTGTTTTGACGCCGACTGAGCAAAATAAGAACTAAATTTGTATGGATTGACCAATCTGACTTAAAGTTGCTTTATAAAGGTAGAAAATATGCTTCATATCTTTAGCTTTATTGAGATTGGCTTTTAATAAGATGAGACAATCATCTACAAAGAATAAATAGGAAATAATAGGAGCCTCCCTAGCTAATTTAAGACCTATTATACTTAGAAGAATTATAAGCATGAGTCAACGCACATGAGAAAGCTTCAACACACTAGATAAATAAGTAAGAAAAACTTGTAAGAACAACATTACCAACAATGGCATCATTAAGAACAATAGAATAGGTATATTTGGAGTGACATTTTAATAAAAGTTACCCATTGATTTATAAATCCCATGGTTTACGAACAAATAACAATATCCCAAGAAGTAGTCGAGAAAAGACTAGGGAACCTATCAAGACCTAGTGCTTTGTAAGAATCCATTTGGCCAAGGGCCTTAAAAATTTTCTAACCTAAAAAAAGGACTAAGTAAATATTCAACTTGGGCAAAAGAAAGTCATACTTATAGAAGAAAACAAATGCTAAAAGTAGTTCAATCCAACTAAAACCATATCTTCTAAATTTGTGCCCCATGAATCATCCTCAATAAAGAAACCCGTAAGTCCATTATTACGTCAATGATTAGAAGAAGCATAATGGAAAAAATGGTTATTTATATCACCCTTTTTTAGCCATAAACATCTAGATCTTTATATCTAACATTTTTCATCACTGATTCATAACGGATCCATTTATAAAGAAGTAAGTTGAGAATTAACCTAATAGATCATGGTCTATGTCATCAAGAAATCTACTCACTTAACTATCATTCAATTTCCAAATTAGTTTACCATTAAAATCTCAATTCCAATAAGCTATATTGTTCATACAACCCTTGATTCATTGCATAATGTTGTCACTTTAGTCACTTGCATGCTATCCTTGAAGAATACAAGCTCTTCCTAGGTTTATATAGCATCAAAATTTTTACTCCTTATAGTCCAACGTTTCTTTTTGGCAAAAAGAGATAAGTAAAAAAACATGACCATTACATGATGTAAGAATGTTAATAACCTACGAGGAAAAAATCCTGACCAGCTATCGTGTTTCCAAATTTACATGATGTAGGAATGCTAAAAAGTGGTTAATTACTCCTAAACTAAATTATTAGACTTTCTGCTATGTTTTCATATTAACTTGAAACCCTCATAACCTAAATCCAAGCTGACAAGTACTGACTGCTTCACAGAAAGCCTCAATCAAATTCATTTGATGATCACAACAACCTTGTTTCTATAATTTAAAAAGAATTATGTTAAAGTCTCCAACTACTAGCTAAAGGAAAGGAGACTGAGTACTAAGTTGAGGAGGGGATTCCAAGAAATATCGCGAAGATGACAATTTGGATTCCCATAAACTGTCGTGAATCTCAAAGTATCATTCCTAGGCAAAGTCCATTAATATGAAAGGCATAGAAAGATAAACTATTCATTGATAAAGCATTAATCCACATTAATCCTAAACCAATAATAAGGACACAACAAGCATTCGATAACCAAGATTATGATTGATATAGTGCAACCCTGCCTGACATGACTTGCCTAGTTTGGAATTATATAGTGCTTGGGAACCATTTTATAGTTCATAATTTGAAAATGTAATGAAAAAAAGATGCCTGAAAGATAAAATTATATTGCCATAACAACTTTTGTTAATGTCAGAACAATTGATTTTATAAAATTATAAACAAACATATTTATTCTTATTTTTTTTTCCTCTAATACATAATTGACCTTAAAAGTTTATAAACTTTTAAGGGTAATTATGTATTTTACGAAAAAAAATAAGAATAAATATGTTTGTTTATAATTTTATAAAATCAATTGTTTTGGCAATTATAATATAATTTCCCTTATTGTAGTATTTACATAATTTTAGACAAATTAAAAATAATGAGTGTGTTTTTTTTTATAATAAAATAGAGAGTAAAATAAAAAGTATGTTCTAATTTCAATTTTTAAAGATTATGAAATAGATTTAAAATTTAAAATTTTAATTTTAAATTTTAAATGATATTAAAATAGATTATTAATTTTTTTTTTTAAATTTGAGAGAAATTCGAAATCCCTCAAAATTTAAAAACTCAAAATTTGAATAAATTTAATTTAATTTTCAAATATTATCATCTTAAAATAATTTAAATTTGATTGACTTTTTTAGTAGAATGTGTTTGAATCTAGTCTACCGGCAAGCGATGCATTTACCACTAAATTAAATCAAACATTTTCTTTTCTTTTTTTAAAAAAGAACATAACTTTTTCTTTTTAAATCAACATAGTTTTTTCATTAAATTTAAAATTCATTTTTTCTTTTAGCCAAATAATTTAAAATTCAGTATTATTAATCGATTGGATTGTGAGCCGTAATACCCATCATTACATTGACATCACAGAAACACATGCACCGTCTTCCACACGTGTCAGGTTTTCACCAACTGCCAAATAAAAAAAAATTATAATCACAGTTTTAACCTGAAATGCATATGGTCCCCACATTCTCTGATTTTGCAGTTAGTAACCCACCACCACTACCCTATCCCTTTTAATCCGCTTCTTCTCTAATTCAAAACGAATCTAATACTCAATAAAACACTCTCTCACTCTCTTTACATTTAGTAATCTCTGTGAAGCTGCTTCTAATTTTCCTAATTTTTTTTTTGGTTTCGCTCTCACTTTTTTAATTCTGCTTCTGTAACTTTTTCCGGGAAAATAAAAAAAAATAAGGTAAGAAGCAATTTTTTTTTCTCGGAAGAAGAAAGTTTAGATTTTTAACAGAAAGGGGAATGTGGTTATGTGGAGAGATTGCTTTGTAGAGTCAGCAAAACCCATTTTCTGCCTCTCCTTCCCTTCTCCATTTATTTAACAAAAAAAAAAGTTGTCTTTCTAAGCAACCCTCGTCTTTGTTTTGATATTTTCAGAAATCAATTTTATTTTTAATAGCCCTGTTTGGTAGAGGAAATTGTACTGAAGCTGACCTGTGTTGGGTTCTTTAAAGATTCAATTTAATTTAGTTTATTTCCTTATTTTTTAATAGATTGAGGCTTAGATTAATGGGGAATCCAGTTCATATGTGGTCACCAAAACGCGTTTCGTATCCTTGTTGATGATATTGTGTCCTGGTGGTTGCTGCAATCAGATCTGCATTTTCGCTTCTGCTCAGACATTCTTGCTGGTATTCTACTTTCCTTTTTTCTCTCTCGTTCTCGGCTGCTGTTTTTGGCCTTTGAATCTCATGTTCGTTGCATTTCTAACCAGGCTCTCTTTGGTTGCCAATAAGCAAACAATTTGAACTTGTGGAATATAGATATAAGTTGTTATTACTTGTTCAACAACTTAGTTCATTTACTTGATCTTAGTCTAACCTGTTGGCTTTATTTTGAGAATGATAACTGCAGATCAAATTATATATTTTGTGGTACTTGAAGATGATTGAACTTCTCATGTTTCTGAAGTGAAATATAAGAAACTGTAGTGGTCAAAGCAAATTGTAATTTAGAATATGCTTTTGAGGCAAATCCTCTTGTAAAAATTTAGTGGTCTTGGACCCAGAAGCTGAAGGCATTTAATTGTATAAATATAATGGCTTCTGGAGAAGGGAGACGCCGCCGTGATAAACTCGTGCCTCTTGCTGCTTTGATCAGCCGAGAAATGAGGAGTGAGAAGATGGAGAAGCCAACTCTGAGCTATGGTTATGCTGGCCAGTCTAGGAAAGGGGAGGATTATTTCCTCATTAAGACTGATTGTCAGCGTGTACCGGGGAATTCATCATCTGCATTTTCTGTGTTTGCGGTAATTCCTACCTCCTCTACCTTCTATACCTCTTTCAGTCCTCAGAAACTACAAAATTTTGTACCCTTGATATGTTAGCTGTGAAGTAAGAAACAAAAATATGGAATATTCATTGGTTTTTGTTCTATTGAGTTTTTTTAAATGTGTTGAATCACATTGGAATACATTAGAGTGTTTGTATCCTTGATGTTATTTTGTTCAGCTATATCCTTCTTGTTCTGTGAGATAGTCACTGTTCTCTTCTAATTATCAGATATTCGATGGGCATAATGGAAATGCTGCAGCAATTTTTACTAGGGAGAATCTTTTGAATCATGTATTGGGTGCACTTCCTCGTGGGCTTGGGCGGGAGGAGTGGCTTCAAGCACTGCCTCGAGCATTGGTTGCTGGGTTTGTAAAGACTGACAAAGAGTTCCAGAGCAGAGGCATGGAATTTGGCCACAAATCTTCATTGTTGTTGTAATTTTCCATTTTATACCATAGTGATATAATATTCCTTTAGCTGAAGCTATGTTTTGTCTTTTCATACAACTTTTTCAGGAGAAACATCAGGTACTACAGCAACATTTGTAATAGTTGATGGATGGACTGTTACTGTTGCATCTGTTGGAGATTCCCGGTGTATTTTAGATGCTCAGGGAGGTGCTGTTTCCTCCTTAACTGTGGATCATAGACTTGAAGAGAATGTGGAAGAGTATGTGTCTGTTTTGAATACCTTATTATAAGTTACTCAATATAGAGCACAAATTCACTTTGCTCTGCTTTATCTTCAGGAGGGAACGTGTGACTGCAAGTGGTGGGGAAGTTAGTAGGCTGAGCATTGTAGGTGGCGCTGAGGTTTGGTTCATTAAGTTTACTCGCAAATTTGTAACAAACAACCATTGAAGTATCACTGATTTCTATGGAAATAAGAAAATTTCCTTTTTAACAACTTCAGCTTGGTCTAATGTGGTGCTCAACTTTTACAGATTGGCCCACTCCGTTGTTGGCCAGGAGGTTTATGCCTTTCTAGGTCAATTGGAGACATGGATGTCGGAGAGTTCATTGTTCCAATTCCGTATGTTAAGCAAGTGAAAGTAAGCATATTCTTTTTATTCCGCTTGAGAAATTCATTACTTATTGACTACATTTTTATTTGCTTCTTTCTGTGTTGAGTGTGATGTCCATGTAATGATGTTGGTCATTGTTAGGTCTGTTATAGAATGATCTCTAACCTTTTCCAATCCATGTTGAAGCTCTCAAATGCAGGCGGCAGGCTTATAATTGCTTCTGATGGCATCTGGGATGCCCTTTCCTCAGAAATGGCAGCAAAATCTTGCCGTGGATTGCCAGCTGAACTTGCTGCTAGACAAGTAGTAAAGGTGATTAAACTCGTTTTTTGTTCTATTTCTCTATACTGGTCCTATTTGAATTAAGATGTCCTTTCTTCAGGTACGCAATTTAGAATAACTGGTCTGCCAATGTGTGGGCATATCATTCTGTGAGAATATTTCTGCACTGCTGAGCTAGTGTTTTAATAGATGTTTAATTAATTCTTGCTGCCTTTGATTTTTCTAGGAAGCATTAAGGACAAGGGGACTAAAGGATGATACAACCTGCATAGTTGTTGACATAATCCCTCCTGATAATTCAATACAGCCCCCAACTCCTCCCAAGAAGCAGAACAAGCTGAGAGCCTTATTATTCAGGAAGAAATCACATGATTCTGCTAATAAGCTATCAAAAAAGCTCTCTGCTGTAGCCATAGTGGAAGAACTGTTTGAAGAAGGCTCAGCAATGCTTGCTGAAAGGTTAGTACTGCCTTTTCTAAATCACATGTCATAGTTATATATTACTTCTGTTTTAGGTAATATCAGTTAAACTTCTTGACTTTATTGGCCTGCTTCTATTTCATGTTTGAGATTTTATCATTTTATAAACTAATACGGCAAATATATTGGTTTTTAATATTTCCTGCAATAGACGATTACCTGAAAATTTTAATTCACGAATTCTATTCTGTAATTTTTAGTCTGGAAGCTCTGTTTGAAATTCCTCCAAAAGCTATCTTGCACCCCATTATCTTATGAAATGATAAATTTCCCTCCTCTGGTAGTTGATTATCTTACAGCTAATTTTGAATTGACTAACTGACAAATTCTAATCTGTAATTTTTAGTTGAGAAGCTGTTGAAAATGCCATTAAAAGCCTTGTGCAGTTACCATATGAAATAGCAATGTTACCCTCTGATATCGATGAGTGATGATGACCACTACCTGAATGCTAATTCTGCTCCTAGAGCCTTGAGAAGAAAAATTATGAAAAATCCTTCAAGAACTGTCTCAACAAAGGACAATACACTTTCCAAACCAAAATGTATGTGAATTTTGCATTGCATCGGCAGCAATGCCTATGAATTGGTTGGTTCTGGATTGAAAATTTCAGGATTGGCTCACTTTTCTGTTGGTTCTGTGTTTGTGACGACTTTAATCAATCAAAAGTGAATTGATTAATCTGTATTTTTTTTACAAGCAAGATAGATAAACTAATCTCAACTACTACGAGCAGTAGCCACAAGTGAAAGCTTTTATGCACATTTGTCCTACTCTTTGATATTGACATGGAACCAGATACAAGTACTAAGTAGGTAGTTTGTCTTTTGACAAGGAGTAGAAATTGAGGTCAAAGTCTTATCATCATTAATGGGTAATTTGTCATTTTACAAGAAATTTTTTAAATCAAACATTAACCTTGGGGTCCTTGGCTTTGATTGTGATGGAATAAGTTGTTGGTAGATTCTTGTTCGAGTCTCTGCTACCAGAAGAAAAAAGCATGCTTCTGTACAGTGCCTTTGGGTTGAACTTTGGCAAGTGTTAAATATTTCACTGAAACTTAAAATAGTGAATTACATAGCCTGAAAGCCTTAAACTTATCCTACATAATCTGCTGGTGCAATGGTTTAGTAAACCGTATTTTTCATTTTATTCCATTCCTTTTCATTTATTTGTTCATTTACTATGTTGGTTTTGTGAGAAGTAGGTGTTCTCAAATTGTCTTCAATGTTAATTTTATCAGTAGAAGGGTGGATGTGGGGGAAGTTCAAATGGAGTTTATGACTACTGGTTTTTTAGCTTAATCAATGTTGAATTTGCACACTAGTCCACTGTCCAATATCATTGAATTCAATTACTTTCAGACTACTTCAGAATGTAGAGAATTCTCTCTTCTTTTTAATGTATAATTTTTAGTTATTCAATTGTGTTCTAGTTACTTATCCATTTCTGATGACGTGTAACGATTTGATGTGATGGAAATTATTGTAACATAATCAAATGCCTTTATAATATAAATTTGCACTAAAAATGTATATGATTGCATTGTACTACATGCCATTACGACAATACCAAATACCATCTTATTATACCTGTTAATTTTTTCTCTTGTATCTTAATCATTTGTTCTTCCATTGACTTGCAGACTGGGGAATGATGAATCCACAACACAATCAACATCAGGTCTTTTTACATGTGCTGTATGTCAAGTTGACCTTGCACCGAGTGAGGGCATATCAGTTCATGCTGGTTCAATCTTCTCCACCAGTTCAAAGCCTTGGCAAGGGCCTTTCCTTTGTGCTGATTGCAGAAATAAGAAGGATGCCATGGAAGGAAAGCGCCCGCGTGGAGTTAAAGTTGCATAACTTTTATTATTTCCTTCATTCTTTATCCCATAATTTTTTTTCTCTGTAACTGCATTTTCCTAGGCCAGGCAATTGTTTGAATATGACTATCATAATGTCAGAAATGTATATGTAATATTCAAATAATGGGAAATGATTTAGTTTTAGCATCCAAGGCGTTGTGGGGGCAACTTGGTGTAAGCTTTATTGTTTGTGTGGAAGTTGGTAGATACAGTGAAGTCTACGCCACAGTGACACCTTACCTTCCTGCGGTGGTATGTTTATATGCTTGGATGGCCAAAGCTAGGTCTTCATAGGCGGGACTTGCACTGATAGTGCCCCACATATTCATTATATTGACTAATGACGAGTTAGCTATTCCCTCTGTTTTCATCCATTGCTTTTAAGGAATGAAGAAGACAAGAAACAGGACGTATTTGACCGGTGTCCATTCCTAGCAAAATAGATTCACATAGTTTCAAATAACTAGCTGTTGAGGGTGGGCTTAACTGGTGTTGTAGTGTAGCTTATAAATTTTATTAATACATATTGTAAGGCCCATGAATTGAAGAAATGAAATTGTATCTCATAAATAAATAATACTTAGAATGTTTTAAAAATCAATTCATTATAAATAATAATTTTAAAAAGAATATTGTGGACACCAGCGCAAATTCAGAGGCTCACAGAATAGACTTATCCCCCTAAGACCCTCAATTGGAGCTAAGTCCACAGAGTAGGCTCCCTATCACTCTGATTCAATAAATCTGAGAATCGACCCAAGCCCATAGGAAAGATCTCGGCCCCATTCCCAAGCCGAGCCTCTCAAAGTCAGCCTAGGCCTAAGGATGTGGCTCTTCTCTAGGCTAAGCATAACAGCCTTAATTTAAGCCTAAGACTTCCATTCTAGACCCCTGGGCGATAAGATTGATCTAGGCCCATGGAGATGTTCTCTCCCACTAATCCTAGACCGAGTATGGCAAGGCCCAAATCCATCCCATGATTAGAGGATCCTTGATTGAAGGCCTAAACCTAAGTTCATGCTTTTAAACCCAAGTCCAAACTTACATTTCCTAGGGTAGGATCTCACCTCCTTTGAGAACCTATATAAAGGGTCTCAAAATTCCAGAAACAACACATTTCTCAGACAAACAATCTTATCTTTTTGCTCTCAACAAAATACTAATCTAGCCATCCATGATTGCTGTTGTTTCACCGAGTGATGGCACTCGCCTATATCTCCACCCTTAGTGACGGATGATGCCCACGGTCTAGATACCAACCCCTTCTCCCAGTCTTGGAGCTCCTGGTGATAGTTTAGCCTAAATCTGGAATAGAAAGACTAACTCAGAACTCCAAAAACTGTGGCCGGCTGCGACATCATCATCGAATTCATAGACAATTATATAGTCTTTAGGTCTATTTTTGCTTTCTCTGTCTTTGTTCTTTTACTTGTTTTTATTTACATCATTCTATTAAAAGGCCAAAAAATAGTATTGTTTGACTTTGATTTCTATAAAATATAAAAGAACAAAAAAGAACATTCGTTTCCATTTTTGTGTTAACAAAATTCGACCTAGACTTAAACGAGAGATCCAACTACTATTTTTGGACCTAGTATTAAAAGCACCGATATATTCCTCGCTCGGGTGTCCTTATCGCCTCAAGCATGGCAAACAAAAATTGGCACACATAGTGGGACTTCTTTCTAGATTAGTAATATGGTTGGAAAAAACACACACAGAGCTAAGATAATTAATGGCCCTGCTCTTTATCCTACCAATGCAAGCTCGACCGACGAGGGTGACATGAATGATCCTCGGCCTCGAGAAATACTCATCACAGGGGCACTAACAACCTCACCCTAAGGAGATATCTCCCCGAGTGAAAATAAGGATGAGTTCAACAGGGAGATTGAATCGCTTAGGCCAATGTCTTTATCCTCTGTCAATATTGAAGCAATTAGATTGGCGGTAACTTGGACATGTACATGGGCATGATAAATTAAATGGCCTAGATCATGCATCCGTTCATGGAAGAGAATTGAGATACTTAATACTTAAAACCGTGTCTATAAAACAATCCATACCTTCACCGATTCGATCACTAACCTCATTGATATTCTCAACAGAATGTATAATGATATTGCTACTCAGAATGGACCTCGCCCGGCAACATCAGTCACTGCCGATGAGGCCTGACTTGTAGTATGGAGAAGTTAGAATTGCTCAGAGAGAGAATAATGACTAGGGACAAGATGAAATGAACCAAGGCCGATATCAGTAGGCCTTAGTGCTAGCCTTGAAGCAAGTCCCAAGGCAGGTTCCCATTCCACCTCAAGCTAATCCAATAGCTCCCATTCCAACCCAAGGCCAACATGTTGAAGCTCCTTCCCTAGGATAACTAACTATCCAAGGGCACAATAATAATTTTATACCTTGGAATGAGAATGAATTAGCAAGGAAACTTTAGTGGATGGGAGTTCAAGTTGGGATACCTCTCAGGGAGCCATATGGCAAACCCTACTCTAACTGGATTGATGTCATGTATTAATTCCCTAAGGGATACAAGACCCTCGAATTCACCATGTTCTGTAGAGATGACAATGTTAGCAATAGGGAGCACATCTCTAGGTTTACACTCCAAAGTGGAGAAGCTTTTTCTAGTGGGTATCTCAAACTTTGACTTTTTGGTAATTCCTGGACTAAAGCTACTTTTTAGTTGTATAGCTTGCTAAGTCCTAACAACTCTTCCAGCTAATTGCTGCTCCATTACATGTAAATACAAATCTAGAGATAAACTTTCTATCATCTATATCTGATTGAAAATTAGAATTAGTGAAACTGTTAATCCTCAGGTCACCTCCTTCATATATCATAACTAAATTCTTAGTCCTTATCAAGTACTTAAGGATAGCTTTAATGGCTACCCAGTGATCTAATCCTGGGTTGGATTGGAATCTGCTAGTCACACTAATAGCATATGCGATATCCAACCTTGTACACAACATGGCATACATAAGACTTCTAGTAACCAAAGTATAAGGAATCCTTGCGATATTTAACCTTTCTTCATGTGTCATGGGAGACATTTCCTTAGAAAGGTGAATATTGTGCCTCACAGGAAAATAATCCCTTCTTGGAATTTTGCATGCTGAATCGCTCCAACACACGTTCCAAGTACTTTCTTTGAGAGAGCCCTATCATTCTCTTCGATCTATCTCTATAGATATGAATACCAAGTATGTAGGCTGATTCTCCCAAATCTTTCATTGAGAAGTTCTGGGATAAACATATTTTCACATTTGTGAGCATGCCTATACCATTTCCAATCAACAAGATATCATCCACATAAAGTACGAGGAAAGTGATGGAACTCCCACTAACCTTTTTATACACACATGGTCCATCTTCATTTTTTATGAAATCAAACTCTTTAACAGTCTCATCAAAATGAATATTCCAACTCCTCGATGCTTGCTTAAGTCCATAAATGGATCTCTTAAGTTTGCACACTTTGGAATGATCTTGAGATTCAAAACTTCTAGGTTGTTCAATGAAAATGTTTTCCTCAATGTGTCCACTAAGGAAAGCAGTTTTGATATCCATTTACCAAATTTCATAATCATAGTGTACAATAATGGCTAATAAAATCTAAATAGATTTAAACATGGTTACGGGAGAAAAAGTCTCATTATAGTCAATTCCTTACCGTTGGCGAAACCCTTTCGCCACAAGCCTAGCTTTATAGGTTCCCATGTTTTCATTTGCACCAATCTTTCGCTTGAAGACCCATTAATTCCTTATTAGTACAATACCTTCAGGAGGATCAACAAGTTCTTAGACTTGGTTGGCATGTATGAAATCCATTTCAGATTTCATGGCTTCTAGCCTTTTTGAAGAATCTATATCTGATATAGCCTTTTCAAATATAGTAGGGGTCAACAACTTGACCAACTACTTCATG
>CAOJBK015804309.1:0-15029 GCA_948294925.1 Codiaeum variegatum | reverse complement strand
TTTTTTGCTCTCTCGGAATGGTATTGGCATAGTTGGGTAAATCATCTTTTGGTGAGGAACTAAGAAACTCCAAAATTTGCTCAAATTGATTTCTAGGTTGTGAAGAGAGGCTTGTTAGTTTGCCATAACCTCTTCTATGCTGTGAAATCTACTATCAGTAGCTTCCACTATTTTCACAAACATCTCTTCTAGCCTACACTCTTCTTGCTCTTGCTCATCATCCCCTAATGTGGCCTCTACCTCAAATTGAGTTGGGAAGGTATTTTCAAATACATCGCTTTTGTTTAACAGATCTTTCCCCCAATTCTCTGTAGACTCCATGAATCTTTCTACTATAAGCTCGAGGGATGACTCTCTTATGCTCTCCATTCATATTCATATGGGAAATCATTTTGATAGATATGTCCATTGTTGTAATTCTGACTTCTCAGATATCCCCATTCTTCATTTGGGTAGGAACTCCATTGTTGATAGTACCAATCATCAATGGAGAAATTTTTCTAAGAATAAAAACTTAAAACAAACAAAAAGGTAAAATAGAAAAAAATAAACAAAAATAGATGAAAGTAAACAAATATGAACATAAAAACTAAATCAATGGTTGCTATTATATTGCTAATATTGCGTACAAGTGTCCTTGGCAATGGCGCCAAAAACTTAATGCTTGCAGTAAGGAAACACCAGGGGTTTAACAACTTATATAGCTGGACGGATATTTCTACCCTGACTCTAGGCAAGTGCATCTATCATTTAGGTAGTATAGTGGTAACGAGGTCGATCCACTGAGACACCGATGCAAGTATTAGCTCAAACTTAAACTATTGTTTAGTTAACAAATAATGTTGGTTTTGATTGATTAAAAACTAAAACTAAAACTCCTAACTATTTCCTAATGGGATAAATTCAAGATAATGCAAGACTTAGGATGAAACAAACATAAAATAGAGTATCTACTTAGACTTCGACTCGTATTTAATAACAATTGTAAGAAAAATAACAACTCAATGAAATTTCATTCAAGCATCAAATGGGTATTCCTTCAAAACTAGATTTAACCCTTTCTCAAGTTATTAAATCCCTAAGTAATGAGTAAGGAATCTCTTCATAAGCCCATTCAAATAGGCAAAGCATTCATCAATTCAAGGAATTAAAGCAAACTCTAGGTGTTTGTGAATCTATCTCTAGTAATCACAAAAAACCCATGTGCCTATGAGTGTTCTAAGCTCAATCTTTCTAAATCTAGCAAAGAAAAAGCAACAACCATTACAAGCAAGCATGCTTTGCTATGCAAAGTGCAGAAAATTTCATTCAAAGACACAAATTGATGCAAAAATTCAATTTCATTAAGAAAACCATTGATTAATCCATAGAAAGTAATTGAAACTTATCTAATCTAGGTAGACAAGTGAAGTTTAGTTCATAATAGCAAAGAAAAAAAAAAAGAAAATAAGAGAAGTAGGAATGAACCCAAGAAACCCGTGAAGAAATCTTGTTTAATCCTCTAATTCCTTGATAATCTTAGATCCAAATGTGTTACTCCACCTCAAATTTTCTCCCTTGATCTCCAATTTCTTAGTTCTTGGCAGCACTAGGGTTTTTGGGTGTGTCTTAGACCCAAAATACCAAGACTAGCCCTTTTTTCTACAATGTCAATTTTATACAGCTGGAAATATCATGTTTGTAGGCGCTATTCATAGCCATGAACAATACATGTGAAAATGCCTTGAATTGCCTTGAAAAACAGTAAGCAGACAAGTGGTCATGGGCACTATTCATGGTCGTGAATAGTGCTTGTGAGCAAAATTAGGTTTTCTAGTCTTTTACAAAGCTGTAGATCTTTCTCTTAGATTTTTAATGATACCTAGATCATCTCAATCGAAACTCTGTAGCTCAAGTTATGATTAAAACACTGAAATGCCTGGAAAAATAATCCTTGAGAAATAATAACCTCACTAGTGGTCATGGGCACTATTTATGGCCGTGAACAATAACTATGAGAATTTTAAATATGTGGAGAATGAAAGCATCTCAAGCACATATACAAGGTTTACCACTATAGTGAATGAGCTTGGGGCACTTAGAAGAACATTCAACAGTAAGGACATGGTTGTCAAAGTGATTAGATGTCTTCCAGCCGAATATGACACTAAAATGGATGTGATTGAGACTTCAACGAACTTTAATAATTTAACCTTGGAGACTCTCATTGGTATTCTCTTAACTTAAGAGATGAAGCTCAAGTCAATAATGGAGCTAAGAGGTATACCTAGAGTATCAAACAAAAAGGAGAAAACACTTGCTCTCAAGACTATTACAAGAAGAAACAATCTAGAGATTACTCAAGTCATGAAAGTGATGATAAGGATATTGCCTTGCTTTCCAAGAAGTTAAAATTGTTCAATAAGTATCTTTCAAAGAGCAAAGATAAGAAGAAGGAGTCAAAGAAGGACAATGGCACTTAAATAATTTGCTATAAATGCAAAAAGCCCGGTCACATAAGGCAGGATTGCTATGTTTACAAGTCCAAGAAGGGCAAGGAGAAAAAGAGCTCAAACAAAGGGAAAGATAAAACTTTTTCCACTTGGAGTAGAAGTGATGATTCAAGTGATGAAAGCTCATCTGATGGAGATGAGGAGGCCAACTTGTGTTTGATGTCACAAGAGGATGACATTGAGGAAGGTGATGAGGTTATATCTAAATGATATACTTTTAATAAACTTCAAGAAGCTTTTGATGAACTTATGATGGATTAGGTTTTGATCACATAAGAAAACAAGGTTTTGAAAAAGAGTTTGCATAAGATAAAATGTTTTTCTAAGAAGGGAGAAAGCTCTACTGCATTTGAGTTAGAAAAATAAAAACTCATGACCCAAATAAATGAATTGTAAAAATATTTGATTGCCTCAAGGAATAGAAAATTAAGATTGATCTAGAACTTAAGAACTCCAAAGAAATTTTAAGGAAGTTCTATAGTGGGAGTAAGATTCTAGATGACATCTTAATGTCTCAAAGAGGTGTGTATGACAAAGCCAGCCTTAGTTATAAGGTTGAGGAAAAAGAAAAAGTTTACAATTTATTTTTTGAGAAAAAGGATTTTATGCCTAAAGTGTTTTCAAAATGCAACTATTGGAAACTCTATGGTCATAAACTTAGGACTTGTCCTATTAGGCTTAAGAGGCCATATACCATTAGGAAGGTATGGATTCCTAAGGATTCCAAGGACATTCCTAAAGGTAAATAGGTTCCAGGTGGAACTAACAAGAATGGACCCAAAATAAAATGGATACCATCAAAAGGTTGAAGACTTATTTTCTTGTAGGCTATCATCAAGTCAAAATAAGAAAAATGGGTGATTGATAGTGGGTGTTCTAAGCACATGACTAGAGACAAGAAGAAGTTTCTCAAGCTTAAAAAGAAGGATGAAGGCAATGTGAGCTTTGGTGACAACTCCAAAGGTAAGATTTGTGGAGTTAGCATAATAGGTAATGATGACTTTACTATTGCTAAAGTTATATTTGTACATAATTTGAGGCATAATTTGCTTAGTGTTAGTAAACTATGTGATAAGGGTTACAGAGTTAGTTTTGATTCGTATTTATAAAGTGATTGACATCAAAATCAACAAAATTGTTTTCATTGGGTACCACAAAGGCAATGTGTACTTCGTGGACTTGAGCAATCAAAAAACCAAGAATCTTTGTTTGTTTTCTTCAAAGGATAAGGATCATGCTTTATGGCATAGGATACCATGCCATGCTAGTATGGACGTTCTATCTAAACTTTCTAGAAAATATTTGAAAAAGGTTTGCACAAAATCATTTTAAAAAATGAAAGTGTTTGTGATGCATGTGCTAAGGGGAAGCAATCTAAAAGTTCTTTTAAATCCAAAAATGTGATTTCAAATTTTAGACCATTGTAATTTTTACATCTTGATTTGTTTAGTTCAACAAGAACATCTAGCCTTAATGGTAAATATTATTGTCTTATGGTTATTGATGATTATTATCATTTTACATGGGTGTTGTTTCTTGCACATAAGAGTGATGCATTTGGTGCATTCATGCTATTAGCTAAGTCTTTGCAAAATAAAAAAAGGGTATGCCATTACGTGCATTAGAAGTGATTATGGCACCAAATTTGAAAATTCCAAATTTGATAAATTTTGCATTGATCATGGTATTAAGCATAACTTTTCGATATCTAGGACTCCTTAACAAAATGGTGTTGTTGAGAGGAGAAATATATCACTTTTAGAAATGGTTACAACCATGCTTTTGAAAATCAATTGCCAAAATATTTTTGGGTCGAGGTCATGAACACTTCATGTTATATCATAAATAGGGCTATGATTAGACCCATACTCAAAAAGACTCTATATGAGCTATGGGAAGGAAAAAAGTCCAACATTTCATATTTTCATGCATTTGGTTGAATATGTTATGTGCATAACAACGGCAAGTATAACTTAGAAAATTTTGATGCCAAATCAGATGAGACAATTTTCGTTGGTTATTCAAAATATTCAAAGGCTTATAGGGTCTTCAACAAGAGGACACTCTTAGTTGAAGAATCCATTCATGTTATTTTTTATGAATTTGCTTCTAAGTGTGTAGCTAGCAATGAGCATCACAAGGAAGATATCAAAAACATGATTGATGACCTCACCTTAGAAGATAAGGATTATGAGTGATCAAAACAAAATTATGAGGCCATGAGTCAAAAAGAGGTCACACCTATAATTAAGAGATGGATACACAACCAAGAATGGAAATTCAAGCCATTCCTTAAAAAATGGAGACACTACATCTAGTGGTAAGAAATGAGGTCAGTGACACTCAAATCATTGGAGATTCTTCCCAAGGAGTAAGGACAAGGTCCCGAATCCATAATACTTGTGAGTATGTGGCTTTTTTTTTTTTTTATCATTGGTAGAACCTAAAGGCATGGATAAAGATATTGAGTATAAACATTGGGTATTAGCCATGCCAAAAAAAGCTTAATCAATTCAAAAGGAGTTAAGTATGAAACCTAGTACCCAGAACAAAGGACCATCCCATCATTGGAACCAGGTAGGTCTTCTGCAACAACCTAGATGAGTTTGAAATTATGGTAAAAAATAAAGCTTGTTTGGTAGCTAAAGCTTTTTCTCAAGAGGAAGGTATTGATTTTGACAAAACTTATGCCCCCTTATCTAAATTGGAAGTTATTAGAATGCTTCTTACTTTTTCTTTCTTTAAAAAGTTTAAACTTTTTCAAATGAATGTTAAGAGTACTTTTTTAAATAGTTTTATTCAAGAAGAAGTATATGTTGAGCAACCTCCTGGTTTTGAAATGCAAAAATTTCAAAAACATGTGTTTAAACTCAAAAAGGCTTTATATGGTTTAAAACAAGCTTCTAAAGCTTGGTACGAGAGGTTAAAGAACTTTTTGATTAAAAATGCTTTTACAAAAGGAAAAATTGATACCATTCTTTTCATCAAAAATAAAAAGAAAAAATTTTTAATAGTTCAAATATATGTTGATGATATCCTAACCGGTGCTACTAATGAATCGATTTTCCAGGAATTCTCTATGTGTATGTAAGGCAAATTCAAGATGAGTATAATGGGGGAGCTAAATTTCTTCTTGGATTTGCAAATCAAGTAACTTGAGTGTTGAAGTCTCATTCACCAATCAAAATACACTAAGGAGTTGCTCAAGAGGTTCGAAATGGATGAGGCAAAGCCCTATACTACACCAATGAGCACATCCACTTAGATTGATGTGGATGAGAAAGGTAAATATGTTCACTCTAAATGCTATAGGAGCATGATAGGTTCTCTTCTCTATTTGATTATATCTAGGTCTGACATTCTATTTAATGTATGTGTGTATGCTCGATTCCAATCAAATCCAAAGGAATCCAATCTCATATGTGTCAAATGAATCATGAGGTACCTTATGGATACACCAAATCTTGATTTGTGATATCCAAAAGGTTCATCATTTGATTTAGTTGGCTATTCTGATGTGGATTTTGGTGGATGCAAAATTGATAAGAAAAGCGCAAGTGGTGCATGTCAATTTTTAGGAGGCGTGCTAGTTTCATGGTTTTCCAAAAGGCAAATTTTGATTGCATTATCAACCATGGAAGTGGAGTATGTGGCAGCCACAAGTTATTGCACTTAACTTCTTTAGATGAAAATGCAAATTAAAGATTTTGGTCTCACATTGCATTGCTTTCCTATCAAATGTGACAATACTAGTGCCATAAATTTGTCCAAGAAGCCCATTCATCATTCTATGACAAAGCACATAGACATAATGAATCATTTTCTTAGAGATCATGCATCCAAATGGAATATTGCACTTGAATTCATTGACACAAAGCATCAATTGGTGGACATCTTCACTAAGCCGCTTAATAAGAAGGTATTCTATTATATTCTAAAGGAAATAGGCATGATTGATGCCACTCGGGTATAATCTGTACTTTAACTCTTATTTTATTGATTGATTATGTCCATATTTTGATGAACTTATACATATTTGATGATATTATGTGATATGTGTCTTTGTATGCTTTAGTTTTTGTGTTTTAAATGAACTTAAAAGTGATTTGGTTCAGTTTTAATGAATCAATTCATCTTAAGGTCATTTAAATATCAAATTTTATTTCCATGATTTCTCTATAGGATAAACATATCAAATATGTCATTATTGGTTTTCAAAATCTCAAAAATTCCTTGAAACAAAACTTCCAAGATGCCATACGCCCTATGCCTTAATGCTATATAGCCATATGAATTTTTTAGGAAATTCCATACTCCCATATTCCCCTTTGCCATACAACCATATGCCATGGTTGATTTTTTAGGAGGATACTCTGATTTGATACACTTGTATGTCCCTATGAGCCATATGCTCGTATGGAGCCCGATACAAGGCACTATAAATAGCACTCATATGCATTTTTCTTCATAATTTTGAACCCTAAAACACTCATACCATCATCTGCTCTTTTAAATTTCCTCTCAAATCATATTTTCGACATACTTTGAGTTTCAAACAAGATTTTAATTGTTTCTTTACTCAATATTTCATCTTGTTCATCTAATTTCACCCCAAACCCCCCTAAAATCCCAATTTTCTTCTCTGAAACCCTAATTTTCAAATTTTCTCAAAATTTCTTCATTTTGTGCTCAAGTTTGGCTATAATGAATTCAAGACAAATAAGAGGTGCTGCTAAAAGAGGAAGAACCAACCAGGATGTTGCAGGTTCTTCAAGAACAACGGGAAGGAAGGCTAGGTCACCAACTCCACTGCCTAAAATAGTAAGATTCTGTCATGAAAACTATGGTTTAGCTTTTATGGACCCATGGAGATTGTAAGATGTGATGATTTACTTAAATTTGGAACCCCTGTTGCATGCACCCCTTCTAGACTTGGATTTTTTTTTATGAAATTGGGTGTTAATGGTGATTTATTAAATTTGCTCAAAGTAGTGTTCCACACTTAGAAATTCCCTACTAGCTCTCAAGAGGTTTATGCCAATTTGAATATAGATTTGTATGAGAAATCATTTAGGTTTAAAATAAGGGCAAAGGAATACCATGTGACAGTCATTGACCTAGGAGAGTATTTGGTACTCTATAGGAATGAGGAAGAAGCCTTTATGCCTAATGGGTGGAATGCCAAAGCTGCATAGAGGATACTTACAAATGGACTAGAATTACTAACCACCAATGTCAATGCTTTGTGCTTAACTAGTGTGAGACTTAGAATGGATCACAAAATCCTAGTTAACTCCTTGTTTGCTAAAGAAAATGATAGCAAAATCTCATGAACCCGAATATATATTTGCGAGAGTATCTTGAAAGGAGAAGGGTGAATGGAGCTAGGTTTCTTATATCCAATTGGAAGCATTTCATGTCAAGGGTATCCAGGAAAATCTAATGGGGATGGGTGGTGACTGCATTGACCAAGCAATTGGGAGCATGGGATGAGCAATTGGACACCCCATATAAGGTTCCAAGGAAAAAAGAGAGATGTAGCTAATGTAAGTACTTGGAAGATTGGGAGAATATGGGTTTTGTCAACAAAGATGGATGAAACTACACTCTCATTTCGGATGCGGTTCCACCTTCAATGGAGAAATTTGCAAGAAGAGCTCAAGCTTATGTTGAAGAATTCATATTATCATTCATGGATAAAGAGAGATGGTAGGCACTACGTACCGTATAATTTCCATGTGAGGATTGATGTCATAGCAATTTATCCAGAGGCCTTATATGACTCAAAGGGATTTTAAGAATTTGTTGTTGTTCAAAGGGAAGAAAAATGCTCTCAATTAATTCCTTGTTCCATCATAAAGGGTTATAAAGAATCATCTCACTAACTTTTGAATTCGCAGAAATCATTTATTAAGAGACCACACCTTAAAACCATTCTGTTGAGGAAGCTAATAATCTCCCCAAGTAAAAATCTGCTCACCATTTCCTACCATCAATTGAGATCCTTTCAACACTAATTCTCGATATTGCAAGATACTTCTCCATGAGTAACTTGGATTGTAACTAAGTTGAGCCTCTTGTATTGAGCTGTGATGAAGTATTTGCATTTTAAAATATGTTAGTGAAGTAAAGATGAATCTATCATAAGCCTCCAAAATTATCTCCCTAGCATTGCCATGTTGAAAGAGTGGATGTCACAAAAGCCAAGGCCACCCTCTTTCTTTTTCGTACACATCTGAATCCATTTGCACCAATGGATCCTATGTTCCTCTTTATGTTTTCCCCACCGAAAATTAGCCACCAAAGATTGAATCTTATGACAGACATCCAAAGGGATCAAAAAAATAACTCATAGCATATGTAGGTACGGATTGAACAACAAATTTTATGAGAACCTCCTTACCCCCTTGAGAATATGTTTTTTCCTTCCAAGCTGAAATTTTCTTTAAAAATTGATCAATCACATTAGAGAAAATGTCCTTCTTTTTGCGACCAATAATCGATGATAAGCCAACATACTTCACAAAGGAATCAACTTTCTGAAAATTTTCCAATCCCATAAGATGTTGTTGCATGTACTCTTTCGCATTCTGGCTGAAAGACATTTTAGACTTCTCCATATTGATTTTTTTACCTGAAGCTCGCTCATAAAGGTGCAAAATCTCAAGAATGTTGAATAATTCATAAGCATTTTCCCTTCTAAATAGTAGACTGTCATATGCAAAAAGGAGGTGAGAAACTGACTGTGCCTCTCTACATATTTGGATATCATGAATATAGTTTTGAGATTTAGCATGTTCCATAAGAGCCGAGAGAGCCTCTGCGACAAAAAGAAACAAATATGGTGATAGGGGGTCCCCTTGACAAAGCCCCCTATTAGGTAGAAAGTTAGAGCATGGGGAACCATTTAATAACACAGAATAAGAGACAATAGAAATGAAGTGAATTATCAAATTGACCCACCCCGAATGAAATCCTAATTTCAACATGATTTTTTCAAGAAAAGACCACTCAACCCTATCATAGGCCTTAGCCATATCTAGCTTAAGAGAGAAATACCCTTTCTTGCCTTTCTTTTTATGTTCAAGGAAATGAAAATTTTCAAAAGCAATGAAGGCATTATCAGTGATAAAACAACCTAGAATGAAAGTTAATTAAGAAGAGTGAATGATTTTTTGTAAAAGATTTTTAAGTCTATTAGCTATGCATTTCGTGATGAGTTTAAAAATGATGCAGCACAAACTAATAGGACAAAAATCTTTAGGATGTTGAGTATTTCTAATTTTTTGAATTAAAATAATGAATGTAGTGTTGATATTAGAGGGATTGGATTTATGATTAAGAACATTCAAAACAACATTTAAAACATCATTTTTAACTGCATTCCAAAAATTTTGATAGAAAAGAGTAGGCATACCTTATGGTTTGGGAGATTTAGTTAGATGCATTCCTTGAAGTACAACAATTACTTCTTCCTGGGTATATGGTTCAAGTAGAAAAGCATTCATATCCTCTATTACTTTTGTTTGAACAGCTGAAAGGATTGTATCTACTTCAAATCACCCTTCTGAACTATACATTGATCGAAAATACTCAGTGAAAGTATTTCCAATCTGTTCTTCATCATACTCCTATGAACCCGGTGCATTTTTAAATTTTCCAATAAAAATCATTTTTTTGTCTCCCATTTGCCTTTTGATGGAAATAGGTAGTGTTTTTGTCTCCCTCTATATGAGTTCCTCACGACAAAACAATTCTGCCAATGAGCCTTCAATCTATTTGTCCTCAGTTATTACATCTTCAGTTTGGACACTTTTTCTGCAAATGATCAAGACATTTTTCAAGGGCTATAATGATACTTTTAACATTACTAAATTTGTTATAATCCCATGATTTAAGCATTTTAGCTTGTGATTTCAATTTATCACTAAGAAGAAACTGAGATGGAGAGTAGTCATCATAAAACCATATACTTTCAATGATGTCTTTAAAGCTCTTATCTCTAAGCCACATGTACTCAAAATGGAAAAGTCTATTCCTTTTTTTCTTTCTCTTTGTAGGAGGATGCAATGACCACATTAGAAAGATAGGACAATGGTCAGAACCTTGACGAGTCAGGTGTTCAACTGAGTGAGAAGGAAAGGAATTCATCCAATTGTAGTTTGCAACAACCCTATCCAATCTCTCTTGAATGTTATGAGAATCACTTATGCCATTAGTCTAGGTGAATGGGTAGCCAACATAACCAATATCAGATAATCCAGCTTCAGAGAGAGCATTGTTAAAAATCCTATAATCTTGATAAATGCTTATCTCTTCCTCCTTGTTTCTTTGAATTTAATAGGATTTCATTAAAGTCACCAAAATACAGCTAAGGCAAATTTGAAGCAGATGACAAAGTTGAAAGTAATTGCCAAGTAAGGTGCTTATAGTTATCTTCAGGCCAACCATAGATACCACCCAATCACCATTCAGTAGAACCTTAATTATTCAAAACCTATATATCTATATGATGTAAAGAAAAAGATAAGAGGTTTAGAGAAATAGAATTATCCCACATAATGGAAAGCCCTTCCTTTCTTCCTCCATTAGAATAATCATCGGGCACATCAATCCCATTTTGGAAGCCTATGCAATGTCTTACTTTTCTTATTTCACCATACAGTAACCTTATTTCTATAAGGAAAACTATCATAGGAGCTTTCGATTTCACAAGGCGTTTTAGAATCCGAACTACAGAGGGGCTCCCCAACCCTCTACAGTTCTAACTTAGTAGACTCATGGCGACCGGTGGGGTTGCTGAGCAACCTCTGCCTATGAATTGAGCTCTTCAACAGTAAACATACACGTTTCCTTCGTATTCTTTTCAAAACGAACAGACCCTTCATCACTAGATTCACCAACTAGACTCTTTGGTCTCTTTTTACCACCCCCCCCCCCCCCCCCCCCCCTCTCAGAGTTTCCTTGATTTACAACTGTATTGCTCGTAATTGAATGAGCTTTGCGTTTCCACTTTTTAGAATATGTAATAATCCAGGCTTGAGAAGTGATATTATATTGGGGATTTAATTCATGGCCAGATTGGTTGTTATTATTTTGTTAATGAACATAGATTGGTATAGAAGGTTTAGTGAAACATGTTACGGTAGAAAGGATTGTGTTGTGGGGCTGTGTAGAGTTGTTAATATCTGTAGAACAAGAATTCAGGTTTTTAGGTGAGTGGAGAATTGGAGTGGGATGTGAGTATGTTGACGTTTTGAAAGGTTGATGATAAGGTGGGGTTGAAGAAACGGTGCAACTTTGATTGGTTTGGGTGGTTCTTTAGGGCTTGGAGGGACTCAATCATTAAATGATGACTTATTATCTTTTAAGTTGTCATTTGGAGATGCTTCAGTGTTGAAATTAAATTCTTGGTTCAGGTAGGGTGTTTTTAGGTGAAGTGTCATTGTTTGTGGGATAAAATTAGGTAATGGGCCTAGATCATATGGTTTTAAAAGTGAGGGAAATTTGGGTAAGTCGGGATGGTTTGTGGGTTTGAGGGAAGAAAGGTTACTATGGGCTATGGATGGTTCAGATTGTTGTGGGAATTGGTAGGTTGGTTCAGGTGTGTTTTTGTTATCATTAGGAGGTTGGATTTTGATTTGGCCCAAGTGTGTAACTACCGAATCAACAGGGTAACCTCCACGGTTATATGTGTCTTCAAACTCCACAAATTCTGGGAAGTTACGTAACTACTTTTCTGACCTATTTTCGACTATCTTCTCCCTAATCTTGTCTTCTTATTCTGCGATTATGTAGAAGAATAGCAGACCCATGAATCTAATCAGAGTTTGTAAGGTTTGTTCCAAAATTCCTTCTTCTACGCAATGGAGATGTACGGAGAGAATCACCATACCCATAATCAGGAGTCTGTTCTTCATCAGATAATTCATCACAGTACCTTACCTGATATCCACAACGGCCGCAATTATAATAGAAAATTGGAAGATTTTCATATTTAAATGGAATTCATAAGGAATTTCCATTTATTTTTATACGAGAACCTCTCTGCAATGGATGTTGTAAAAACCATTCTAATTTTAAAGCGAAGGAACTGACCATTGATATATTCTTCATTTTTATAGTTTTTTAGATATTCACCAAGTTTCTCACCAAATCGCTTTGCCATTTCCTTTGTCATACAAGAGATGGGAAAATCATATGCTCTTACCCATATAGATCCTTTAGTAATGGAAACATATGATGGTTGTTCAGTACCGAAAACTTCACTTAGGAGAAATAAGTTTCTATCAAAGTGCCACGATTCAAATTCAAGAACAATCCATTTGTCCATGATACTTGTAAAATGGAAGAGAAACAGATTGTGCCCCCATTTTGTTACAGTAGCACCATGTTTGGTTCTCTAAGCCTTGACCATAGTCTCCATAATAACTTTTGAATTAAATTGTCTAGTGGTGAATAAAGTGCCTCCAAGGAATAGAGATTCAGATAGGGAGGAAGTTACAGATTGTTCAACTGTAAACACTTCAATTTCATCCCCTTCAATTGTTGTCGGATCTATCGAACTTCCCGATTCAGAGGCCATTATAGGCCACTCCAAATATGATCCAAAAGTAATGCAAAGGATGAAAGTCTAATTGAAACAAATAACCAAGAAGAAGTTGTGCACAGACAAGAGAGACAATCCAACTTGGAAAAGAAAAGAGAAAAGCTAGATAAGAAAACAAATAGATTAAAGGAAACAAAAAAGAAAATAGTGAAGAAAGAAGAAGAGAAGATTAGGACTAATGGATAAAACCAAATACAAAGACACAAAATGTCGACATGTTCTAGAGAAAATCAAACTCCCATGTTGAGAGGACTTAAAAATAAAGGCAAGTTTAATACTGGTTATAATTTATCAAATAATTAGATGCAACTGAAATCAATTTTTTTTATACATATTGTTTTTTTTTATTTTTATGTTACCTTATATGGACTATATAATAGAAATCAGGTCTCCTCACTATATGTAGCTGGGGTGGTTCGAACATATGACCTCCCCTTGTCACACTTTTTGTAAATAATAAGAAAAGTAATCAGGACACGACTAATTGACTTTATACATATTGTTTTTAAAATTTTACAAATTAGACAAATCTAAAGCCATTTGAATTATCTTTATCAAGTCACAACAAATATTATAAATGAGAATTGCAAAACATTATTTTAAAATTTTCATAGTTCAATTATGTAGAAATTAATAGAAATCATGTGAATTAAAGGCATAATCAGTATATGATTTGGTAGATATGATATTTTTTTTTTCGCCAATTATTTGTAGAAATGATATGGGAGTCCTTTACATTGGCAAAAAAAATATGGGAGCCCATTTAAAAACACAATAGGTGATTGGTAGATTTTTATTATTTTTTTTTTATGCCAAACAGGCTATTGGTAGATTACAGCAAACCAATCCATTCTCTGCAATTTCTGGCAAAAAAAAAATCCATAGGAATCCATAGAAAGAAAGAAAGAAAAAAAATTTTGCAACTGCAAGGGTGAGAGTCGGGACTTGATAGCGAAAAGGGAGGCTTCAATCGATTTCTCAACATTGTTATAGCCCCCTATTCTGCTTCTCCAAATACTCTTCTTTTTAAAATCTCTCTTAAATCAAAAAAGTATTTATTTTTACATATATAATTTGAAATTTTCAATGAAATGTCCTCATCATGTGTGAGAGTTTGAAAATCTCGTCTAAGTACGAGTGATACTGTTTCGTTATATACGAGTATTTCTTATCAATTTGTTCATTAATCCAATCTTAATCAAACATTTTCTCTATTATTTTCAATACAATCCTTAATTATCTACAAATTTATTCTCCTTTTCACGAAATCAAAAACTATAATTAAAGAATCACTGTTATATTATTCTTTCATGGTAAAAATGTGTTCAATCTGATTTTAAAATTGTACCCTAATTTAATTTTTAAATAAAATTCCAATTGGAAGCAGTTAGAGAAGAACTCATTCAAAATATTACATTGTGATGAATCGGCAATATTATAATGGATCTCGCTAACCGATTTTTTTTTCATAGACTTTTTCAGCCATCTCAATCGTCGATGATTACAAGACAGAGGATAATTATTTAATAAATGAGAAAGAAAAAAAATAATAATTAATTATTGAAAGATTAACTGCCTATAAAGAGAATAAAATTTAAAAAAAAAATTGATTGAATTAATTTAAATTTATTTTATGTAAGATTTTATTTTATAAAAAAGTTGATGAATCGTATTATTATTAAATTATCTAAGACATTATATTATATTACGGAAATTGAGATATATTTCTCCTCCGGATATTGCTGACATTTGATATTTTAATGAACTAACATCATTGGACAATGACATTAGGACAATGACATTACTTGATAATATTCATTCAAAAAAAATCCATTCTCTGCAATCTCTTCTTTTAACATTAGGACAATGACATCTCCCTTTCATCAAATCTTTGGTAAGATCCGATTCGTCATCGGACCATCCACGCG
>CAOJBK015804009.1:0-13457 GCA_948294925.1 Codiaeum variegatum | reverse complement strand
TTCTCTGGAGCTATAGTAACTATCCAGGCTCAGTAGTGTCTCAGCGAAAACCATTACCACAATCAAATTACCCTCTCCCATCTAGAGTATCATCTCAGCTAACTTTGTACCTCCTAAACCAACTAGGCCCACAAATATATAACTCGCAGTCGATGCAAAGGCATAGGCCCTTAACCTCCTAGCCATTCAAATGGAGTCATCCTTTGATTCCTCCCAAAACATAAAGGCCAATGCAGGAAGGTCGACCAAATAATCCTTCACTAAACCCAATGCAGCCTCTGTACTCAAATCCAAAAGCCTTTTGAACGAGTTAAAGTAGCCTACAGCTCAACTGGAACACCCAGAATAGCCCCAAGATTCGTACCGAGAAAAAAAGAAAAGTCCTCGAAAGTTGGGCACATCACGTCCATACCAGTCCCAAAATAGAACACATGGACAATGGGATCCCAAAACCGTATACAGGCATTAAGAAAATCCCAGTCAATTTTCACACCCGTAAGAGTCAGAAAAGTAGACATATCACATCTCTCGAGGTTGATCCCCTGCAACTTGGTCAATTTCTGACACCATCCATGCATCACGTGGTTGAAAGAGGGCTCTATGTTCGAGAAAAAGAAAAAAGAATATGACCTTTTTTTTCTAAAAAAAATATTTTTTCCCAGTGATTTTCTGACTCTAATGTACGGATATTTATAGTGCATGCAAAATGAGGCAGAAAATTGAGTTTGGAAGGTTGGGCATGCAAAATGATGCAAAATGCACGCATTTAAGCCAAAACGCATGTGTTTTGGCCTTCACGCATGTGTCAAGGCTTTAACGCATGCGTAAACGCATGCGTGAAGCCCTTTACGCATGCGTTAAATCTCCCAAGCATGCATCTGCCATGTAGCAATCTTCGATTCGTACCCTAGAAACTATCTATTTCGATTTAATCTGATTTTTTTTTCATCTGATTTTCAAATACATGACAAAAGCCAGAAAATTACAAAAATATTAAATAGAATTTCAAATTTTTCCATAAAAGCCAAATTTTGGTTCTAAAGACAATAAATGATAAAGTGAGTTCATTTTTACAAAAGCCCACGAACTGGGGCCCAAATACAGCCAAAGACAAACATTATAACATTTCATACAAACTACATCAAGGATCTTCTTCGGACTCAACAACTGCATCCTCCTCTTCCTTTTCTGGCTCTGGCGATGCCCCACGCCGTCTGACAAATCGCTACTCCCGCTGAGCATCCCTCACACTCATAGCAGATAGAGTATTGCTCAGGTTGAAAGCCCACCTCTTGTAGTTATCCACACTCTGTCCATGAACAAATCTAGGAACCTGCAATGACAAACAGAAATTAGAAGTTGTCTAAAAAGTAGAACATATGTTGAAGATGCAAGTAAGAAAACATATCGTCGATGAAATATGTTCAAAATCCACCCTCTGGACTTCGATCAGACAACCATGCCTAAAATAATGCACCTGAGTTAAGCCATCCGCATCAATGTAAGGCACGTGGTCAATAGTCTGTGGAATGGAGTTCCATGACTGACTGGAGTTAGCAGGCATCTAAGATGAGGAATCTCCCAAGCTAGATGAACTGGAGCTCTGATAAGGCACCGCCTGGGTCGTGATCCCAGCTCAAAGCCTTCGTCTAGCAATAGCACAACCTCCCTCTAGAATAGGCACATAATTTGTACGAAATGAGGGCATTCTAACCATCAATCTACCCACCTGGAACTCAGAGTATGAAGAATTAGGCAGCTGAAAGTCCTCCCGAGCTCTCCCAACTCTCCAATAAGCCTGATAAGCAGTAGAAAACTCCTCTCTCATATTCGAAAGAGGGTCAACGGGTACTACCCTATCACCATCTGACTGAGCCATGACATGCTCTCCCAGAAAGAACTCCATCAGCTTAGTCAACTAGAGCAGAATAAGCCTATGGGTGGCAGTGATACCCACAGCATCCTAACTAGCCTCCTCGACATCAATCCTGTGAAAAAGGCTGCCATACGACCTGAAATCATAAAAGTAGAGAATCAAAAATCTGTTAGATAACACAAGGCTAAGACACGAGATTATTACCTGAGTCATAGTCGCTAAGATGAGGCAGTAATCAGAAAATTGGACGGCCTCATATTCGTGGAGCCATGACTCTTTACACCACATCCTCCCATGTAGGGATGGAAGTGGGTCCCATGACACCACCCTAGGGGCAAGCTTGCCAAAGTGGAAAAAAGTTCATAACTGCAAGACAAACAGTTTAGTACAAATCAATAGAATCATAAGTAAAGAATCATAAGGGGAAATACTAACCTCTCAAACGATGGCAGTCGAAGGAATGCCAGTCAAGGAAAGCATGGCTAGATTGCCTATGCCTCTATACGCTGCAGCCAGAGCAGTCCCAGCCCAGTCATACTCACCGAGATCATCCAAGTCCACCAGCAAGGCTAAAATCTTCAAGTCAACATAACCTGACTCATCGTACAGAAAGATGGTCAATAGAATAATCAGTAGGCAGACCCAAGCACATTGGTCCACAGTATAATTATCAAATAACTGGCCCATCCGGTCAAGAAGGTCCAAGAGGATAGTTCTTCGAATCTTCCCCAGGACACTAGTAGGTAATCTCTACCCAACAAGCCTCCCAACTCATGACGTTGTCTGGCCCTAGAATCAAAAACCATGGTGCAGTGTCCGAGGCACATCCCAGTCAAGCAAGAGCACTCAAAGGGGGTCATGGTCATCTCCCCCATAGGCAAATGGAAAATGTTGGTGGTTGACCACTACCTCTCAGTAAGGGCAAAAATCAAAGATCTATCAGGACTATGCCCTATTTCTAGTTGCATCCAACCATTCAGGTTAGCACGAGACACTTTCTCTGCGTGGACATTAAAGAATTCAATCACTCATATTAGGCGAGACCGACCGCCCCTCTAGCTAAACTAGCCTTCTTACAAGTACGCATTCTATCCTTAGTACTTTTCAATTCCACTTATTTCTAACTCTATTTTGTTTTGCAAAAATAAAATACGAGAGAAAATAGTGCAAAAAAGAAAAAAAAAGTGATTGGGAATACATACTAGGGGAAAATCGAGCCAACTAGCATCCGCCTTATGACTCGCCAGCAAATCTGCGTAGAGAGGGGTAGGTGGCTAAACTATATCCATCATGAAATGGTTAATAGGATTCCAATCTGATAAGGGTACTGCTAAAGAATCAGACAACTCGACAGGAATATCACCAAATATCTTGTCCATAGAATAACTGAATTTCATATTACTCATAAGTCAGTAAGCGATGGAGTGTCAAAGGCTGAAATCACCTCCTCTCTTAAGGACTCACTCAATAATTCTAACAAATCTTCCTCCTCGTCGTCAATTATTGGAACCGGTATCATCCAATAATATCTTTTTCTCCAAAATAGAAAGGAAGAAAAAGAGAGCTTTTCAGGAAAATTTCAAAGAAAATTGCAAGTTATGGAAAGAAGCAAAAGAAGAAGCCCTATTTATAGGCAAAATTTCCAACTCTTATATTTATTGTGTTCACACTTAGTAGTCACGTCTACAAGAATGGGACTACTAAGGGGGTAGCTATAAACCCTCATTTTTTAACTATTGCATTCGGCCCATCAATACGAGCCCAATAGATCTAATCGGGCTCAAATCGGACTTCAAACGAGCCCAGAAAGCCTAAAAGACTGAATTAGACTGAATAGAAAATCAAGCCCAGGACAGACCCAGGCCCAAAAAGACAAGACGCATGTGTGAATGACAAGACGCATGCGCGAACAATTCCGCACATATGTGAAGGCCTCAATGCATGTATCAAGCCCTTCAAGCATACATTAAGGCCCACACGCATGCGTGGAGCATGTGACGCATGCGCCTAACAGTTTTTAGGGTTTTCTGATTCGATTCCCTATAAATTTGAACCTCTAGAATATAGTCGGGATTCGGACCTTTTTACCAATTTTTCCAGACGACATAATACTCTCAAAAAACACTATCTAGACACCATATTACAGTATTTTACATCAATCCGAGCCTCCATAACACAATTTTCAAATGATAGACACTTCAGACAATCTAGTTACAGACAATATAGACGATCAACTCGTCCTATCAGAATCTAATCCAATCCATCAGTCTAGACAATCAATCCACACTTTCCTAACACAACTGGGACTCACTCCGGCTTCATCAAACTGTCAGAACCTCAAGTTTTCAAACCCCGCAAAAAGGTAAATACGATATAGTATTGCATTATCTACAATCAAATACTATTTTAAGCCCTTTAATTTAGACCTAAGGCATATTTTCAAAACAATTGCTATTTTATGAATATCTTTTCATAATTAAAATGCATAAGTCCTAAAATCTATTTAGGTGAAACACACAATCAAAATGCAAGTTTACATTAATCAAATTCAGAATTGGTTAATAGCTTGTTGGGAAAAATGTGTTTTTCAATCGAAAATCAATTGGCAACTAAACCAACAACCCCCCTCTTGTTACCAAAACAACCCCCACCCTTCGCGAGAAGGAAGAACAGTGTGGGGTTTGATTCCTATTCAAAGGGATACGCCGGCAAGCTTTTTACGGCTTCAACTCCAAAATCTCTTTTCTTTTATTTTTCATTATTTATATCTTCATTTTATTTATTTTTTCATATTATTTATGCATTTATTTATTTTGATTGTATTTATTTTGTTATTCATTCTTGCAATGTTGTTGCGTTGTGATTGCTTGTGTTTTTTATATTTTGTTGATGTATGGATTTGGGGAATGTGTGCTCCTCCCAGATCATAAGACTGGAGGGGAGATCCCTTATTTATCAATTTTCATTGTATTAATTTTATTACTTTCTTTGAGGTGTTGTGCCTTCCCTAAAACCTGAAGTGGGCTAGAGGAAGGACACTTGGCAAAATCGTTTGTCTTTACCGCTTTATGGATGCCATTTGTATAATCTGGCATGCTCATGCATTCAATCAATAATCTTGTTTATGCATACACAAAAATCCCTTTTTAACTAAACTTGCATGATTTGTAGGCCAAAATATTGTTTTAATTAAAATGGTACAAAACTATTTTTATTAAAATATTTTTCATATCACGAACCCCCTTTGGTTCCAAAAAGAACAGCTTTTCCAATTGAGTAGAAACTGAATTTTTCTACCTTGCAGTTCAATCAAAAGGTTTCTTAATCATCTTAGAATAAAATAAATTTTTCTAAAAGGATTAGGTGGTGACTCTGACACGTCACACACGACGTGCACTCCAACGGACACATGTAGAGACACAAATGTTAGAACCGAATTCACAATCTGCAATGCCTCAGAAGCGCAATCCGAAAGGTTTCCTCCGAGCCTTGTAAGAAGTCAGCAGGCGTGCTTTCCGATGGGAAATCCTGTGGGCCGTTTGGGCAGGGCCTCACAATTGCATTCGAATCTCTCGACCATGCTATCTTTATCCATCGAACAACATCAATAAAAGTCACTTTGAAAGATGACTCAATCTTTACTTCATCTTTTTTGTTCTTTTCCTCATTATGATGCATAATAATTCCCCCATTCAACATCATCATACTTCTCCACAACACATATTCTTTTCATTCCTCTCACCCTTCATGATTACTAAGTTCCCCTTAGTCACCTTTATTACAACATCACTAGATTTGAAACTACAACCATTCTTCTCCAACTTACCTAGGGAGATTAGGTTCCTCTTTAATTTTGGCACATGCCACACATTGCCTAATGTTCTCACAACCCGTCATGAGTTCCCACCTTAACATCCCCTATTCCTTCAATTTTTAAATAAATCGTACCAAGAAAAGCGATGAACTTATTTTCATAAAGCTCGTAATTTTTGAAACTCTTACGATTCGCACAAATATTATTAGAGCATGCACTATCTAGAACCCATTAACCTTGATGTTCCCCTTCATCAACCTCCACAACCATGAATGCTCCATCTTCACAATCAGAGTCACCTAAAAAAATATTTATTTCTCCCTTCTCTTTAATTCCTTTCCCATTTAAAATTTTCACTCTTATAATCTTTCAACTCTTTACACATCCATTAAATATGTCTCTTCTTCCATAATAATAATACTTTTTCTCACTATAATCATATCTTGGCCTAGATTGAGACCTAGATCTCCCTCGATATCCACCATTACCCTTTTTCTCTTGACCACATCCTCGATGAGAGTTTTCCGCTTCAAATGCCTCATTATCATCAACATCTTCACCATTAACACTTCCCATCATCCTATCATTCTCTTTAAGAACCATCACAACCTTATCCAATGTGATCTTCGATCTTCCACAAGTAAAGTTTGAACTATTGGTCGATATATTTTAGGGAGTGATGCCAATAACAAAAGAGCCTTCTCTTGATTTGAAATCTTCTCATCTGCATTCTTGAGTTGACGCACCTGTTGGTTGAAGGTGTTAATTTAGTCTTGCAAACTTGCTCTTTTCCCATCTTCAATTGATATAACTCCCGCTACAAGCAAAGAAAATTTGTCAAGGATTTTGACACGTATATTTTTTCAAGTTTTTCTAGCAGTACCTTTGGGTTTAACTCCTTCATGTAATTGTACTTGATTTCAAGGGCAACTACTAATCATATTATACTTACTGCTTTCTTCTTGATCAGGTCCACTTTGCATCATTAAAATCATTAGGCTTTTCATTCTGAAGTGCAACATCTAGATTATGTTGTACCAAATAATTTTCAATGGTATTATTCCACACCATGAAGTTCATCATACCATCAAAAAGAGAGATTTATATCTTTTGTGAATTCTCACTCATTTTTCTCCTAAAAACACAATCTACTTTTGTTAACCAAAACTCTGATATCACTTGTTGGAAATTTTAATTTGAATTTAGGAAGAAAGAAAAACATACACAATATTTTAATGGGGTTGAATCCACCCATCTTCACTATTCTCAAAAGATTACAATTTTTTATTTTGAACACCACCCTCAACCTTACAATAATTCTCTCAACACAACATTAATAAATCTCTCCCTAACATTCATAGTTATAATGCTATTTATTACATTCCTATTTAATAAGAATTCTTATCTAAATAGAAAAATATTAAAATAACAATAATATTAAAATAAAAATTTTACTTTGTAAAGGAAATATTCTCCTAAATAATTAAAGAATATTTCTCACACACAAGTAGGAAAAAACTTTTTCGTAACCTATTAAGATTTTGAATCATAATTCCAACATATACTCGAGTTGAATTGCCTTAGATCTCAATGAAAGCATTTTATTATATATGTAATTATGGTATTCTTCTACTTTCTATTAACAATGATGAATATCAAGTAAATATTATGTTAATGAATTTCTCTATGTATAGCTTATGTATTTTACTACTAATTTTTTTATATTGTAGGGCATCCAAGAAACTATATAGTACATTGAAATGAATATTTGTGGAGGGAATATATAGATTCATATTTAGCCCTCTAGGTTAATATGGGGAAAATAATAATTATTTTTCAAAACTACTAACATAAAAAAATCTAGTTTCAAAAAAGAATTTATTTTATTTGTGTGTCTTTTTTTATTAAGTTATTGTAACTTGGGGTTATAACTTAAAATTTTCAAAAATATTTTAACATCTCTGAGATGATGTTATTTTAAGAAGTTAAGTTGTTGAAAGATTGGAAAGACGCATTTAAATTGACAAATTTATCATTTCACCATTATCCATCATACTTCTCCATTTTTTATAATAAATTCCACATAGAAAGATTTCAAAACATAAAAATAACATATAAGTGAGTTTTGTATTGGATTTAGTGCAAGTCAGTTAATTTTGTACAAGTGAGTTCCAATACTTACTCCTTTATAAGCTCACTTATGTACAGATTTATAGACTTTAATATGGTATCAAAGCTTTATGCCCAAAAGCAATCTTGACTAAAGCTAAAGAAGAAATGTTTGTCAGTCCATTTGTGAACAAGTGTCAATAGGTCTGTTATTATTAGGCCATAGGTCAAGTTCAATTGCACTTGAGGGGTGTGCTAGAGAATAAATATCATATGAAAAGATTAAAAAATATAAAAGGAGTTTATTGGTTTTGTGTGACTGAATTTCGACTTTTATCCATTTATAAGTGCACACTAATAGACTTTAATAATGCATATATTAATCAAAGAGTAACTTTAATAATTAAATAAAATGTCTCTAGTCCTAGTAAATTTTACTCTGTAAATAGCATCACCCTATATTTAAAATCAAAATTCATTGACATATGTTATTTTGCCTTCCTACTTTATTTTATAACTTTAGAATTGTTTTTCATTTGCTTTTGAATTTCATTAAAAGTTCATAAGTCTATATACCAATACAAATGGGTTTATAAGTGAGTAAATATTGAAATCTATTCATACAAAACTAATTAGTTTGTGTTAAATCTAACATGCACTATTTCTTAAGTCTCTTATAAGTTTTATAGTCTTTCAATGTGGGATTCATTTCCTAACATTTTTTTATATAACTTTATATGGGTTAAGACTTCAATAAATGCACTAAGGCATCTCAATTATGCTAATACCACTATTGCACCCACATCACTAGACAATAGTCCATAACTTTATTAAAAATAGAAAAAAAATAAACATGTTTTGATCAATTACAACCCTCTAGGGGAAATGAATAAAAATAAGAAAATATAAATGTTATTCTACAATACTAATTATATAGGTGGATAAAAAAAACAAGTTAATCAACAAAGTAATAATCCTAAAGAACTATGCCTTCATGCTCAATCAATTAAGTGCACTGAGGGGTAGAGAGGTGTAAAGCATGGTTTTCAAGAACATCGACCACTACATTAACTTTCTAAAAATATGAATCACCACGAAATCCATATTAGAAATGAAATGGAGGCTTTGCCTCTAAGAAACTTGCTAATACCATTAGACTTTGTAGACTCTATGCTTCAAAAGATTTACAAAAATAAAGGAGTTGCACTCTAACCACAATTTATGTCATTCAAGATGTCAAGATAACAAAATAATCAAAATTTCCCTACAATTCGTGCCTCAAAAGCTATAAAAATACCAATAGGAACATTAAAAAATTGTGAACAAAACCTTTATGATTTTAAAGCACATCTCTAATGCCAGAGATACTCGGTGTACCTAAAGTGGCTCCGTCAAAATTAAGTATATCATAATAAAGGGGTGTGCATGCCAAAGAATTGGGTTGATCTTAGGAGCTTTTAAAGCAATTGGGCAAACGTCCAACATATCAAAAACATATAAATCAGCATGTGTGCTATTAGACTATCCCTTGTTGAAGTAAGAAACCTCTCTTAGGAATTTCCATATGATAAAAAGAGTATAAAAAGTGGTGGCTAGAATGTTATTGAAAGCTTGGTCATTTCTAGCTTTCCATATGGCCCAAATTGTTTAAATAATAGAAACATACCATAACACATTCACTTGACAGCATTGTTGTACCATACGAGCTGAAATAAAAAGCTCAAAAGGCATGTTATTTTTATTCAGACTCGCCCTAAAAAAATTGTTCAACAACAATCCAAATTGCAGTGGTGAAAGGGCAAGAAATAAAAGCATAATTTGTTGTTTGGTTAATATCACAAAAGTGCCTTATAATTTAACACATTTTCATATATTACCTTATGGTTCAAAACCTTTTAGATATGGCTCTGTGATTTTCTATGTTAACGCATCAATAACAAAGTGCATAACACCATTAATTATTGCTTACATAGTGTAGACATGACGTTAACAACTCACATGCCATATATGCACTACATAGGGTATATTTAATGACATTATGCATTTTATCAACAGTAATGGGGAAACCACATTATCATATCTTGAAGGATTTGAACCATAGGATCATTTATGAAAACACATTAAACTATAGAGTATATTTTTATATATATTATCCATTTGATATTTCACAGGCATTATTACACAAATAGCAAAAAGAAAAAATGCATATAACTCTCTTTCTCAAATTATTAACTATTGGAAGTCTATTATAGAAAAGGCACCAATACAAACCAATCTACTAAGAGGAGCATCATCATCCCAAAGTTCCTTATTCAATCTAGTGATAGGATAATTAACCTTTACAAATGCAAAGGCTTATTTAGTAGTAACTGAACCATCATTTGATTCTTTCTAAATGTATTCATCCAAATATATAAAGATAAGAGACAAAATTCTAGTCACTAAACCTGGGAAAGCTAAAATAAAAGACAGGGGTAAGTTCCATTTCCTATCATGAAAAACATCACAAATGCGAGATTGAAGATTGTTTTTAAGATTTAAAGGAATGTGAAGCATATCCACTATAGGCAACCAATTGTTATGTTGAAAGTTAAGAGTAGAGAAGGAACATACCAGCCATATGTTATACTCTTAAACTAAAGGAAAAGTTATCTTATAGATGGCCAAATAGAAGACCTAAAATAGAAGCATTTTGGATTGCCATTTTCAAAAATATAATGCTTCCTTAGAAAGAATAAACAAAATTTTTAAAGTCGAAACTTTCCATGCTAATTTCATAAGGGAGTCATTATTAAAATCTTCAAGCTTCAAGATACTTATATCACCTTTCTGTTTGAGAAGACAACATCTATCCCAAGAAAAAAATGCATGTTTTTCGATCCCGAACACTACCTAATAAGATAAAATTGCAGATAGCTCTTTGTTGCTCAGAAAATAATAAAGTTAACCACTTATAAACTTGAAAAGATTGTATACATAAGTTTTAAATGACAGAGCTTATTAGAGTAACATGACCTACCATTGATACACATTGCCCTTTTCAAGCATCAAAGCAAGATAAGGTGCAATATATAGTTCCTCTTAAGGTAGTCTTTTTCAGTGCCCTTTAAAGAGAGGAATGTTTAGATATCTTAATGGAAATAGTCCTTGCTTAAATGTTAGAATATTAAGAAAAGAATCAATATGTATCATATAATAACCAAAGGACAACTCTACTTTTTCCCCATTAACGATTAGACATGATAGATAAACCAAATAAAAAAAATGTATCATATAATAACCAAAGGACAACTTTACTTTTTCCCCCATTAACGATTAGACATGATAGATAAACCAAATAAAAAAACCTCTTAAAAAATAAGAGATTACCTCTAATCTACTGAATAAAAATAAGGATGTCATCTACAAATAAAAAATGTACATGCTCCAAGTGAGCTTTGGGAAACTAAACAGGCTTGAAAAGACCCTTGTCGACTAAAATATTAATCAGTCTACATAAAAAATCTTTCATCGTGCAGAAAAGTAGGGGAAAAAGAGGATCCCCTTATCTCACTCCATGAGAATAGGAGACAAAACCCTTTGGCCCATTAGAAAAAAATAGTTGAGATTCTAGCAAAAAGAAAAATGATCGATATCCAAAAATAAAAAGTATGATTGAGGTCATATGTTTTAAGCACTTTAAAAATAAAATCCCAGTTAAAAGTATCAAAAGCTTTCCTGATATCAATCTTAATAGAAATATTATTATGCTTAGAAGAGTGAAGAAGGTTGACACACTCAAAAGCACTAGCGATCTAGCCTTTAGTAAAACCAAATTGGTTTATAGAGATAATTTTGGATTTAAAGCCTTCTAGTCTATCTACAAAGATTTTAGAAATAATTTTAAAATTGAAATTACCCAAGATAATAAGATAATACTACTCAACTATATCAAATGACTAAACTTTTAGGATGAAAACCATAAGATTATTGTTAACACCCGAGATCATATCTCCTACTTGAAAAAAAAAAAGGTTGAACTGAAGTACACACATTGTTATAAATAGTAGGCCAACATTCTTTAAAGAAAATGCCAATAAACCCATGATGGCCTAGAGCACTAGAGTGATCCATAGAGAGAATGGTAGTATGTATTTCATCCTTTGAAGGCTTTCTAATCAGCATATCATTATCAATGTCTAGAACCAATTTTAGAATGACCTTTGCAAGCTTAGGAAATGAATCCTATAAGTTTTCTAAAGTATGGGAAACATTAGAAGGCTCTGCAAAAAGAGATTGAAAGTATGATGTAACATGGGCAGTAATAATATCATAATCTAAAGTAAATGAATTGTTAATATCCATAGATGAAATTCCAGGTTAAGCTCAATGCTTACACAAGGAAGCATAGGAAAAGGCATTGTTTCTATAACTATCATAAAGGAATTCATCTCAATCCCATCTCTTAAGATTATGGTCAGAATAATGCCACTAAATAGTTGTTCATTTAAAAAAATTTCCAAGCTTTAAAAGCTCAATCATTGCAAAAAGATTTATTCAATTTTAGTTAAATTCTATGTCATCCTCCTCTATTTTTATCCCAAGTCTAAAAACTAGCCTTAGTGTCCAAGCTAGAAAGATTATAGTTATCATAAGCTGAAATAAAATCATTACAAGAAGCATATTAAGGCAAGTAACCTCCCTTTTTTTTAGCCCCAAAAACAGCATTAAAATCCCCCATGAAAAAGCAAACCTCATGAGAATTGGTGGATAAATGCAAAAATTTTAAAAATGTTAAGAATGATGGTGCAGGTTTAGAAATCAAATGTTGCAAATGAAGGGAAATACGAGTCGCACAGCAGAAGCAGAAAAAATGATTTTTCAAATTTGAACTTTTAAAATCTTTTTTAATATTAATCTTTTTGTCAAAATAATTTTAACAAAAGAAGTTCAATTGATTAAGTCAAACACTTTGAAAAAAATCACTTGATCACATAAAGAATCACATTTAACCCACCAATGACTTAATCTACCAATTTTGTGCAAAACATAAAACATATTAAAGAAGAGAAGAATGTTGTATCAAATACCTTTTCTCCCTCCTTTGTTTAGCTCATCAAATGCAAAGCCTCTAGCTATCTCACACCAAGCTTAAGTAAGTAAGGAATCCCCTCCACATTTGATGCAAAACTTGATCCCTTTGGCTCTCTAGATTGCCCTTTTGCTTAGGTTCAAGTCTCAACTCCAAGTCAATGAAATGAATGAGTGTCTTAAGTCTTGGAGTCCTTAGCTTAGGTTAATTCCTAGAACTATGAGTTTAAGATAAAAACAAAGGCCTTGAACATTTCAAAGTCTTCTTCACACTCTCACTCAAAATCTGGAAATTACTTAAGCTTTTCTGTCTTTGACTTAGCATTAACTTAGGCAAAAACAATTTTTGCCTTTGATATGTATTGAACTTCCACAAACTAGGTGAGTCACCACTCTCCTCCACTAACTAGGATACATGTCATGACCTAATGAATTGCATGAAAAAACTTGTCATGACATGAGCTAGTGGAGTATGAGTTGGCATCAATTTTTTATTAATGGAGAATCTCTACCTAATTAGTTATCTCATAACTAATTGTTCCTCATAAATCCTAGTCCGAATTTCAATTTAAACATTTTCCATCTCAT
>CAOJBK015802841.1:0-10428 GCA_948294925.1 Codiaeum variegatum | reverse complement strand
TAAAATGACATAGCCATTTTTTATCTCTTTGATATAAACACATTTTTCACATTCGTTGATTTCAAAACCACTTGTGATCATCGTATGATCAAACATTTCTTGCCATTGTTTTGGTGCTTATTTCAAGCCACACAAAGACTTTACTAACTTACAGACTTTCTTTTATTGTCTAGGGACAATAAAGCCTTTACGTTGTTCTATGTATATTTCTTCATTCAAATCTCCATTTAGAAAAGCCATTTTTATATCCATTTGATGTATTTCAAGATTGCACAATGTCGCAATGGCAATTATCATCCAAATGGAGTTTATTCTCGTCACAGAAGAATAGGTGTCAAAGTAGTCAAGGCCTTCCTTTTACTTGTAACCTTTGATTACAAATCTAGCTTTGTACTTATTAATTGTTCCATTTGCTTTTATTTTTCTTTTGAAAATCCTTTCATACCCTAATGGTTTACAACCTGGAGGAAGGTCCATTAACTCCCAAGTATAATTTTGCAAGATGGATTCAACTTCACTATTTATGGCCTCTTTAAAAAGGACCTTCAGGTGAAGTTACAGCTTCTTTGAAGCTTTGAGGGTCACTTTTGAGTAAATAAGTAAAAAAATATAAACTAAATGATTTTTTTACTCTTGCCCTTTTATTACGTCTAACCTCAACCTTTTGTTCTTCTTCATCCTCATGTGTTTCTCCTTTTAGTGCATCTTCTTGATCTTTATCTATACTATTTTCAACAATAGTTTCATGATATCATTTTAATGCATTAGGATTGCATGGAAACACATTTTTAAAGAATGATGCATTTCTTGACTCTATTATCATGTTCTTGTGAATGTCTGGGACTTTAGACTCATGCATAAGAAACCATTATGCACAACTGTTTTGTGCATGACCAATGAAAACACAATCAATGGTTTTCGGTCCAATCTTTACCTTCTTTGGTGGTGGTACAACTACTTTAGTTAGAAACCCCCACACTTGTAGGTATTTATGAGAAGGGACTCTGTTTTTCCATAACTCATATAGAGTTTTATCTTCTTTCTTTCGGGGTATCTTATTTAAAAGATTATTTGCTGATAACACAGCTTCACCCCATATGTTTTGTGGTAAACCATAACTTATTAGCATCGCATTCATCATTTCTTTCAAAGTGCAATTCTTTCTTTCAGCAATCCCATTAGATTTAGGTGAATAAGGAGTTGTGATTTGATGTATGATTCCATTTTGCTCATAAAAAGCTTCAAATGGAACAACATACTCACTACCTCCATTACTCTTTAACTCTTTTATTTTCTTATTGAGTTGATTCTCAACTTCTTTCTTATAGAGAACAAATTTCTCTATGGCTTCATCTTTACTTTTCATTAAATACACATGACAAAATTTTGTGCTATCATTAATGAAAGTGATTACCATTTCTTAGTTAGTCTCAATAAAAGTATCATCAATTTTTAAATTGGTGAACATGTTTCATGTTAATTAATTTTCACAAAGAATTAAAATTAATATGTCCTAATATATCATTCTATAGATTAGTAAATTCAAACAAATAAGCAAAACAGCTATCTTTATTCATTTTATTCACTACAATGAGCTTTAAAAGCCCTTGATTGACATACATCTCATTCCTCAGACAAACTAAGCTTAAAGACTCATGTTTGAAACATCATCAACAATGCCTTCCACAATATTTGCCTCTCAATTTCTCTTTGAAAATCTACACATTGAAGCCTTGTGACCCTTCTTATCACAATTGTAGCATTTCCCTTAGAAATTGGCTTACTTTTTGGAGATTCCTCCCTTAGATCCCAACTTGGACATTTTGCTTTTTTTACTTTGCCCATGTTCCACCATATTGGATTTAGCCACATCAACATTGCATCTCCTTTCAGCCATTCTACTATCCTCCTCAATTTGGAGTTTCACAATCAGCCCCTTAATGTTCATTTCCTTGCGTTTGTGCTTCAAACAACTCTTGAATTCTTTCCAATCATAGGGCAGCTTCTCAATGATTGCTACCACTTGGAAAGTTTCACTTAGCATCATTCCTTCAGTAAGAATTTCAGACAGAATTATCTGTAACTCTTTTACCTAACTCATTACAGTCTTAGAATCTACCATGTTATAGTTTAGGAACCAGCCTACAACAAATTTCTTAGTGCCGGCATCCTCAATTTTATATTTATAGTCTAAAGACTCCCATAATTCCTTGGTAGTTCTTTTCCCTATGTATACATTGTACAAGGTATCACTAAGTCCATTCATTACATAATTTCTATATAAGAAATCAGAATGGTGCTAAGTGTCAATTATCATAGCAACTTGAACATCAGCTTCCCCCTCTTTAGGCTTGGGAGCATCTTCTGTCAAGAACCTTGCAAGGTTCAAGGTGGTTAGGTAGAAGAGCATCTTCTGTTGCCATCTTTTGAAATTTTGTCCATTGAATTTCTCAGGCTTTTCCGTATGATTAATTGGAATTGGCACAACTGCTGATTCTTTCAGTATAGAAGTGATAGTAGTAGCATTCACCACATAGGCAATAGGAGAAGTAGCCATAGAGGCATTCACCACAGAGGTAACAGAAGGGATTATCCATCCAGTTCAGTTGCCATTTCACTGAATTTGTTTTAAGATTGTAAATCAATGCACAATTGATTAGTCTTATGTTTTAAGATGTATGGAATGATAATAGATTATTATGGGTTGTAATTACACAAATTACAATAGTAACAATAATAAATTCTATAATTTAAAATTGTTACAAAAAATTACAGCAATACTAAATATAAGTCAATAAGAAACTGAAATTACAACTGGAAATTACTGTAAAAAATAAATCTAAATAAATCAGAATTAAAACAATGGATAAACATAGAAAATAGAATTAAGAAATACTGCAAAACTGAAACAAATTTAGTTTGTATAAATCTCCTTTAATTTCTATAGGAAAATTTATTAGTGAACCAATTATTATTAACAAGAAAACAATTAGATAATAAACTGTAGAAAATTGTTAGTTCAAGTATAAAACATAATAATATAATGAGCTGAAACAAATAACTCAAGGAAAAAAGAAATTTTTACATGTATAAACAATTTCCTTAAAACAGATTTACCACCTATTATTGTTGTATATTTGATCGGTGTCTGTTTTCCATAATACAACGAGTGTCGATTTCTTCGCTTAGCAATAGCGAGAAATCCCTTTGAACTTGACAGCGTATGAACCCAAATAAAGAGAGTTTAAAGAGAAAACAAGTGTAGAAAATTATCTGTGATTTTCTGTGTATTTGATGTGTTCTTGATTATTTTCCCAACTAGAGGAAGACCACCAATTTATAGCCAATGGGGGAATTTAGGATTTTCAAAAAATTAAATTACAATTTAATTTTTGATAACTCTCAAAACTGTCACATAATACAGGAGTTACATATTTAAATATGAAATTTTAACTCTATCATTGGCAGAAACAGTAAGACGCACGGGCTAGAAAGCCCTCCACACGGCCCATGTAGAACCCTTTCTACCCTGTGAGGATTTCTATTTCTCATGCCATTACAGCCCAGAGAGACGCACGACCCGTGTCAATTTCTATTTCTTTGCAATTTCAGTCTAGTAATCTGCATGGTCCGAAACCATATCCGTGTGGCCCGTGCAGAATTCTTTCTGCCCTGTGCGGATTTCTATTAATTTGTAATTCGTCCAGAGATCCGCACGGGTCTAAGCCTCATCCGCATGACCCATGCATAACACTTTCTTCTCCGTGCGGATTTCTATTTCTTATACATGAATTCCGTTATTTTGGCTATGTTAAATATATAATTTTGTCAGATAAACTTCATTCACTATACCACAATTTGAGCGTGTAATATATCGTTTCGAAACTCTCACGATATAAATTTTGAAACGTTCGAGACCTTTCACTTTTACTAAATGAGTCTCACTGAAAATATGACTCAAAAATAGCGAATAATCATGTTATTTTCCAACATTATGTTGGTTATCGATGGTTTGAAGCTGCTTTATGATGGATTTAAACCAGGCTTAATTCTTTGATTTGCATTTGTGTCATGCCCTTACTGTGAAGGTATTATTATTATTATTATTCCTTTCATATGTCTCTGCATCAACTTATTCTTTTTCCCTTTTTAATGTATAATTTCAGCTTCAGTTGGTTTGTTCTAACTTCTAATCAAGATTTGCTTCAAGTTTTCAATGGTGATTAATGAATATTATTTTGCTATACTTATATTCAATTTCTTTTAAAAGGTCGCATCTTTATCACTTATCTTGATGGTTGCAGCCATTAATAATTGATTTTTCTAATTTGTTGTTTGTGTTTTTCCATTTGATTTGTATCGTTTGGGAATTTAGTTTCTCTACTATACAAACATTCGTGATTTATAAAGACAAATCCCTCCTTTTTAGTTCAATTCACACCATTTTGATGTAATTCCCTAAAATTTCTGTATTAGTTTAGTATCATAGTTAAACTCAAAAAATGGTGCTACCACTGAGAAAGGTGAAGAAATTAGGAACCATAATGCTGATTTTTCTTTCTCTTCAGCAATATGCTGAGTTTGTTTCTCTCATTGCTTTCTATTCACATTTTCTCTTCATTTTGTTTAAAGAAAACTCTATTTTATATGAGATTGCTTTGTAGATTTTGGAATTTAGCCATGATAGTGATAGATTAGGGGCTGAATAGGATGGACCTTGGAAATTTAGTGAACATTGCCAGGGTCATACTGTCCCTTGAGATTTGTTCGTTCACATACTATTATCTCACATTCATTATTATCAGGTGGTCTATTCAGCTGGCTTTTTGTTGATAAAACAATTTTCTAAGTGCAATTTTACTTTTCCTCTTGCTAATTAAGTTGACCCTTATTTGTTCTATCTTTGAACTCTCTAGAGTTGATTAAATTTGTTTGGAATGATGTTAGACCTGATAGTTGGAATAAAGGTGTAAGAGTACAGTTCTCCTGCTCTATCGTCAACTGTGAGCAACTTCATACCAGCTTTTGGGGTCACTAACAATGTCCTTTTCAGGTGGTTTTTTTTTTTTTAATTTTTTTTATCGTTCATTTTCTTTTAATATATATTGATTTTTTTGGGGGGTGTTTTGGATTGGATGGAGAAACTGGCTTTGAAAAGACAAAGTACTCAAGCTAAAATAATTGGAATTGTGGCACTCTCTTGGGGTATTGTGAGTTATTCTGCTTACTATTATTATGAATTTTATGTCATTTCTTGGAATGTTCTTTGGCGTTGCCAAATTAGCTCATGATTTAATTATAATAAGTTGATATTCTAACATGAAGTTGAATGGAAAATGTGTTATTTGCAAACATCTTATTAGGAGCACAACTGAACGAATGGCTTGGAGGTCAGACTATGATTAGTATACTTTTTGAGGGATGACCCTTCCAGAAGTGGCGAGTCCTTAAGTAAGTTTTTGATGAACTGGAAATTTTTTGAAAATTCAAGTGTTTTGATTCATTGATTTATGATTTTAAGTGTCAAAAATTTTGAAAATTCAAGTGTTTTGATTCATTGATGAATTTTGGAAGTGATTATTATATTTTATTTTTCAGATTTTCAATTAGTTTGGCAAATTGATTAACTTTTCTCCTTTCTCCATTTTTGGGTAAGTAATTTTAATTTTTTTCACAGTTTTCCCCATTGCTAGTTGTTGAAAATTTGAGGAAAAGACATATGTTATATGAGAATAAGTTGTTATGATATGTATAGTGGTATTAGGTTCTAGAATCTTATAGGCTTGACCTCTGTATAAAATTCTATATATCAATTTTGATTTATGTAGAGCCAAATCTGTATAACCCAAATTTTCATGTCTTAAGTTTTTATAGTGACATTTATTTTGAGAAAAGATAATTTTTATATAAGCGAATGGCTTTAGTTTCTCTGAAAATGATTGAAATATTCTTTTATTTTTTGTTTGAAAATTTGGTTAATATAAATAAATTTAAACTATATAAATTTGGAGCTTTGAATGGGGAAGATAAATTTAGAGTGGATCTTATTTTTGTTTTGAATTTCTATTAAGACTGCTTCATTTTGTCTATTATTCCTAGAAGACTTACACTAACATTTACAAACCTCAAGCTAATGGAGTTGTATAATTTGCTAACAAGAAATCAAGAAAATTTTACAAAAGATGGTAACTAATCACAAAAGTTGGCATCTACATTTGCCAAGCGTTTTCATTAGGTACAAAACTACATGCAAGACAGCCACCAACAAAACCCTTTCCTCATTGTTTTATGGAATGCATATAGTCCTACCCATATAACGTCAAAATCAGAAACTTGATTGGAATCAAGCATATTACAATAAATTCAATCTCATAGGTGAAAAGAGATGCTACACTAAACTCAAAACTACCAACTGAAGTTAGCAAGGTATTTCAACAAAAAGGTATGAGATTACAATTTTCACGAAGGCAAACTTTGTCCTTCAAAAAATTTAAAAACTTGTACAAAACCTTTTTGAGGAAAATTCATACCTCCTTTTAGAGGTCCTTACATCATTAAGAAGATCATAATTAGCAGATGTGCCATCCTAATAGACATCGATAACAACAAAATACAATTAGTGTTCTTGTTGCATGAACATGAATCATGTATTACCATTCTATACCAAGAACTACATGGGCCCGAGTCTCTAAAAAGCATTGTATTTTGTTCTCAAAATGTGAAAAATCTATTATAAGAAGATACATAGGCAACCCTCATAGGTATAAGTCAAATCATCAAATAAAGTTTAATGTTTTAACATCTTTCATATCATGTGGGTTTTTTGATTTCCACGTACAAATCAATCAAAAAGAAAATAAACAATAAAAAAAATAAGCCTATTAAACTAAAAACTTGTAAGGGTGAATTAAACTAAAATTAAGGCAGATGGCCTACTAGACTGAAAACCTAAGAAGGATGGTCTAGGCAATAATCAAGACATCTAGCTAAAACGAAAACCCAAAAAGGGCGGATTATGCAAAAATTAAATCTAAAAAAAATAAAAAACTTATATTTTATCAAAATTTGATTCATTTCTTGGAACATCAAGTCCAAAATCCAAAAAAATGACATTTAAGATTAAAAAAAAAATCAAACTGGAGGTCCCTAACCCTCAATCTTTGTCAAAGTAGGATAACATTTGTGCTTCTCCTTTCACCAGCATGTCTTAATCTGCCAAGTCATGCACTCAAGCATCTTGTCATAATCATCACCTAGTTAAAAAGTCCCTATGCCTCGAACCCAACCTCAAATGATAACCTTAGCCACTCAAGCTATCACCAAGGTAACCTTAAAATGAGTAGCATTTGGAGGCATGCCCTGATTATGTCCCATATGACAAAGGACTCTAAAATGTTAATTGAAGGTCACCATCCTCAAACCCAATAAATACACATGGAAGAAGCTTGTGGTCCTTGTCATGAACCGACCAATCCTATACCACTTGGGACTCCAAAGCAGATCATTGAGTTCCAAGTCAAGTAATAAATTAATCCACTCCTTTTAAGTAGTAAGTTGAAAAGCAATCATCCTAATACGCTACTAATAAGCCCAATAATCCTTCTTAATAGGACCAAAGACAATCTTCAAATGATCTCTCAATCAAATCCAAAAAACATAGACAAAAATAAAAAACATACCTTTGCAACTGAATAAGGGAGAAATAAAAGAAAGTTTACATTAAGTAAGATGGGGATAATACTATAAGACCCTTTAGATCAAAAGCATTAGTCTTGAATCATCAATGTATCAACCAAGACAATTGCACCTATAGATTTTGCCTCACCCATTTGGGGTATCAGCTCAGCCACCTTCACATCACCTTAACCAATTAGGCTAACAAATGCACACCCAACTATCAAGCAAAAAGCAAAGGCCTTCAACCTCCTCTAAATATACTTATCATCCTCTAAAACATTATGGCCATGGCAGGTAGGTCAACCCAATCATCTACAACCACAATAAAAGCCTTCTATGTAGACAAACTAAATAGGTACTTGAAAGAGTTAAAGCACCCAACCTTCTTAATTGTAACAATCAGATCAATCTCGAGGTCAGATCCAAATAAAGTAGAAAATTTCTCAAAGGTAGGGCATAACTCATCCATACGTGCACCATATCAGTATAAATGATCAATAAGTTCCCACAGCTTGATACAGGCCTTCAAAAATTCCTAATTAATCTTCACTCCCTTAAGTGTGGGCAAAATGCTCACGTCGCACCTCTTGAGGTTGATCCGCTCCACCTTATTCATGCTTTTACACCAAGCATGCATCACAAAAGTGAAATTTGGCATCATTACTAAGAGAAAATTTTGAAAAATAAGTTTTTTTACTTCAAAAATGACTGAAAAAACTTTTTTCTACATTAAAAGTTTCATTTAAGCCTTATGACTTATATAGGCATGCAAAATGAGCCAAAAGGAATGATAAGGCACCATAGGGCTTGCAAGCACCTTATGGTTCTCTCAACTCCCTTTTAGGATTTTGTGAACCCTTAAGTTTGTACCATCAGCTCAGACCCGTTAATACGGACCTATAGGCTTAAATTGGGCTAAAATCAGAATCAAAACGGGCTTGGAATTGCAAAAATACCAAAATTAGATCAAATCAAACCAAACCAATCGGCCTAAATTGAGTCGACTCGAATCAAATTGACCAAATAGATTCAAATCGAGCCAACCTAAATTTAAAACTGGACCAAATCGGCCTGGCTCATATGCCGAATTTTCCTGATTTGTCCAGTCTAGCTTTTTTATAAATTCGACCTCGGAGTCCCCATTTCAGACAACTTTTCCAATATTGAATTTCTAATAAAACACCTATAGATAAGCTTTGAACCCTGAACTATTGTCCAAATTTCCACTAAACTCATAAACACTCGAACCTTTACTCAAATTTTTACCAAAAATCTGAATCACCTTCAGATTCGCTTTTTGACAGTTCTCTCCGAACACAATGGAGACATGTTATGATCTTATCAAACCATCCGAAACCCCAGTTTAATGCCTACAAAAGCCAAAGGTAATAAGTTTGAATGGTAATGTATTTTATTTAGTTCTGAATTAAAACCCTAAAATCTGACTTAGGTAAATCCATTTCTACTCAAAATTCCTTTTTATTAATCTAAATCAGAAATGATTAATAGCCAAATTGTTTAACTTTTTTATAATTAAAAATGGTTATCTACTGAATAACACCAACCCACTTTATCAAAACAACCCTAGTCCTTCACGAGAAGGAAGAACAATATGGGGTTTGATTCCCATTCAACGGGATACGCTAGCAAGCCATTGTAAGGCTTCAACTCCACTATCCTTTTGTCTCTATTTTTGTTTTCTTTATTTTATTTTGTCTTTTTTTTTATTATTACTATTTTTTTACTTTGTTATTTGAGGATTGTGTGCTCTTTTCAAGCCCTTTGGGCTTAAGAAGGGATTCCCTTTATTCCTTTTTACATTTTGGGATGTAATTTTGCTTATTATTGCCTTATTTATTTTGATTAGGGATGTGTGTTTTCCCTAGTACCCTTTTTGGGCTAGAGGGAAGACCCATATTTATTTCTATTTATCACTTTTCGATTATCGCTTTCACCTTATAATTGTCATTCATGCCATATATCTTGATCATGCATCATTTAAATGCCTTATTCTGTTCATGCACCATGCTAATATGGTATGCATACATGAAAGCAATTTTAAAACCAAAACCATATAAATTTTAATCCAAAATTGTTAAGAAAATGAAATGGTTTGCTTGAAATCAGTTGTTTTGTATCAATCACGAGTCCTAGAATCCATCATTTGGTTCGAGGCTTGCTTTTTCCTAAATTAGGTAAAATGACATTTTCATGGAGTTAAAATGGTTTCTTAATTACCTTGAAAACTAAATTATTTTCTAAAAATTAATTGGCGACCCACAACACACACAATACACCCAAAGGGCCCATAAAGGGTTCTCTTAAAGTGAGGCTTGACTAACCCGAAGCTAATGTGCAATTAGACCCTATGCGGTCAGTTTCCTCAGGCTGAAAGATGCCTGAGGCACACTTGGTGGCCTACGTGGTTCGGACGGGGCCTCACAGCTGACGACTCCACTTGGGACGTTTTGAAACTGGCAAAAATTAAGTGGACTATTTTTGATACAAACATTTTTTTCTTAAATTCATATGGAATTGGTTTCATGCATCACTTCAAAAGCACATTTATATCTAGGAAATCTTCTTTTAATTTATGCTCTCATTATATTTAGAGATCTTGGGTTGTAGTTCATGACTCTTTTATTTCAGATGATTTCAATTACTTAATTATTGCGGTCCATGCATCAAGCAAATTTCAAGCTCAAAAGTAGCATTGGAAGGATCTTTTAACTCATATTAATCTTCACCCTG
>CAOJBK015802075.1:0-10002 GCA_948294925.1 Codiaeum variegatum | reverse complement strand
CAACTTCCCTTAAAAAAAAAAAGAAAAGAAACGTGGAGACACTAAAAGCAGTTCAACGGATGAGAGTGAAAATTAGAGGGATTAGACTTTTGTAAACAATGAGACAGATTAGAATTTTATGGGCTTATAGTATTAAAGTTTAATAACAACCATTAGATTATGTACTCACTTTTAACAATGAAGGCCTGATATTAATTTATTAGGACTCATTTTAAGAGTGGACTTATTGGACCCCAACTCTCTCTATCTCTCTCTCTCTCTATATATATATATATATAATGTGAATTCTACTTCTACTTGCTTGCTCTCTCAGAATATAACTTCACAACCAGAATAAAATAAAAACTTTTCTTTATCTAACCGCGGGAAAGTCTGTCCCTCCAGTGAGGAAAGAATTTTTAATATTAGTTCTTCCGAGAAAAGAAGAAAAATAAGTTAAAAGTGACAAGGTTCTGGCTTCAAAGATTTATTTCGGGAAAAAGAAGACAGAAAAGCAATTTCATCCTACTTGACAAAAGGCAACGAACTTTGTTTCATTTCTGGGGAATTCACCGACATGAAACTAGAAGACGACAACCCACATCTAAACTTGATTTACGAATAAGCAGATGAGGAACTCGGCAAAATAACCCCGTAACTTCGGGAGGAGGGGTGAAGTTGTACTCTTATCATGAAACCTATATATATATATATATATAGGTTTTCAATTCAATTAGGTGAATTAACAAAAAAATTTTGAAATATATTTTTCATTAGTAAACAAAAGGAGATTTATGAAAAGAGTTATGAAAATATTTAAAATTTAAAGTGAGGTTAAAATAAAATGATTTTAAAAGAAATTTTAATTGTATGAATTGCAATATGACAAACAAAATGAGGTTAAAAGAAATAATTACATTTTAAAACCAAAGTCCTAGAAGACCACAAATAAATCATTTAGCTACATGTGTATAACTAATAAAATAATACACCAATTGAAAAAGGATCATCGAAACAAAACAGAAGAACGTAATGCAAGTTGAATAAAAATTAAGTACACAAGGTGAGTGCATACTAGCCTTCATAAATAAAAAAATAGCCTATATTATAGTTTTCATTGTAATCCCAAATTCATTTCCCTATATTCATTTCTCGATTTTCTTATATTGTAGTCACTATTCCAAAGATGTAAACTAACCATTTATACCACAACTGTGATGAACCAGTGTGTTTACGAAAGAAAATAACGTAAAATTGAATACGTAAATAATAATTTGAATGATATGTAAATTACCGAGCCAAGATAAAATTTCAAACATGGTCATAGACATAGTAATTACAAATGGGCAAGTAAATCGCAAAAATAGTAAAAATTGAAACTATAGTCGCCCAATCGATCTAACATCGATATGGTATAAGAAATCTAAAATGGTGATGGAAGAATTTACGTATGATGGAAATGAGAGCTATAAAAATAGTAGTCCTATATAAAAGACTTCTCAAGTGATGAAATGGCAAGGCAAAATGCTTATCAAATATACTTAAATTAGCGATTATACCGTACAGACCTTGAGATAGAGCTATGCCAAATTTAAGAAATTGAAATAGATATAATGTAAGAACATGATATAAATAGAGTACTTTTGGGAATTTAAATACTTAATAACATGATTTTATAAATAAAAAATACAAGCATAAGATTATTTGTAAATTTTGGTTCGATTGGAAAGAGGTTTTATAAAATTACAGAATTTCTAAAAAGGGATTATTAATTAATCTATATAAAAAAAGTGTATTTTCATTAGCTTAAAAAAGTATTCTAAATACCAAATTTTAAATTCTTCACTGTTTTAATTTTTTATTTATTTCTTAAAGAAATAAATCCATCTAGTATTTACAAATTAATAACTATTACTATTGGTCGATATGCAAAGGTAGAATTTCACAAGATGATTCCACTTATGCTTTCCTTTAAGAATTTAAAGAATAAACATATCAATTTTACGTGCTCTTAAAAAATGTTAGATTTTAATGGAAAATCCAAAATTTTGGAAGGATTTAATCATTGGAGATGATTTTCATCAATGTTTTCTAAGAAATGAATTTTTCCGAAGAACAAAATAAATAATTTTGTAAGTTTTCCTATGTAAAAGAAATTTTACTACGACTTGAAATAGGAAGAAATAATAGGAAAACCTACCAAGAGAAGCAAAACAAATAAGAAAAGAACCTAACATAAAAGAATCGTAAGACGAAAAAGGAATATGAATAGAGTCATACCGATACTAGAATATGGTGATCGTGTAACTTGACTACCTATCAAAATTTACAAACAAATGGAAAAGAGGAACCTAAAAAGTAATACTATAACGTAAAGGATGTGGTTTTAGTGTTGACAATTACCAATGTTGACAAATTCTATCAATAAGAGTATGATAAATTATAATATTGTATAAGTAGAGACGTTTACTAACGTATGTAACGTCAGCTCCGTGCATAGTGTTTATAATATCCTACAGAAGAGGATGTATAAGTAGAGTATTATAAAGTATAATACTGTATAAGTAGAGTATGATAAATTCTATCAAGGATGACTTAGTTTCTCGCAATGATGACTTGTCCTTCAGATGTAGATACCTTAGTTAGCAGTATGAGTTACTAGAGAGAGATTTTATGAGTTTGTATCGTTAGAGCCAGATATGGAGGCGGAGGTACCATGGATTGATGGGAGGTGATGCCCCTCGGTATCGAGCTTTTGTGTGTGCAATGTGTGGTGATGACCATCTTACTATTAGATGCCCTTACCACCCTAAATGACGAATTAGAGCTACTAGACAAGCTACTTTGAGGTGATAATGACTAGTGCGTATAGTCCCTCCTGAGTCACCCATTCAAATATACTCACGCCGAGACTTTCCGACCTATGTGCCCATAAAGGTAGCTGCCTTAACACAGCTAATGAGATTCTTAGAGGTGTACTTATAGGAGGAGTAATGGGAGATGACATAGATTCTAATGGTACATGTATGGACGAGAATTTAGAGGATGAAGGTACAGAGTATGCAGTCCTGGGGTGGTATAACCCTACTGATGAGGACCTACAGGAGGACTCCATTGATGAGGAAGATCTTGATAGTATGTAGGACAGGATGGTTTTGTGGATATTTTGATTGTAACCTTACTTTTGGTGTATATATGACTTGTGAAGGACCTTTTCAGTATAGATGTACTGGGAGGTTTAGCTTTTCTAAGCTATTATACATTCTCCTAATTTTGTTTAAACATTAATGGTTATATAAATTTTGTATATGTATAAGAGTAAATAGATGTAACCCTAACAGCCGATGAGCTGAGTACACTATGAAACTACTTCTATTTATATACATATGTGTATGAAAAATGAGTTGGTATAACCATATCTATGTGAATGCAAAATTAAGTACAAAGACACAATGACTGAGGGAACCCAATCTATTTTGAAATATCTCAGAGAGAATAAGTAATGGTGAATCATAATTTAGATATAAAGAGTTCAAGTAAAGTAAATGAACTAATAACAAATAATAAATGAATCAATATGTATAAGATAAATAGATATACAAAGCTCTTAAATTATCAATTTTGAATATTGGGAAAAAGAAAAAAGAAAAAAATTAGAAATAGAAAAGAGCTATGATTGAAATAACATATGTCTACGTCTTATCCATAAGAAATGAAACAACATTCAAAGAATTGAATCCAAAAAGAGAACCCATAAAACGGTAAACAACAAGAAAGGTTATGTTTAAAGATTTGATAATACCTATGATACATCTATTCGAACTGAAAGGTAATAGGCCTAGCATAGTTAAAAGGTATAATTAGGCATAGATGCTTTTGAAAGAACAAAATAATGATATGATGAAATTCTTTGGATAAATCTCGTCATTACAATGAAATTAATAAATAAATGCAAAAGAGTTAAAGAATTCCTTAATCTGAACATGTTATAGAAATTTTTGATACCTCTACATTCTTGATAATAATCAAAAGAATCGATTTCTGAATAGAGATTAAAGCATTAACTATCTTTAATGAACCCATTGAATCCAAAGCTTGATAAGGTTTGATCCCTTGCTATTTTTCTATAATGCCTCATTATGTCATAGACTCACCCAATTTTATTGGGACCTACTTTCTAGATGCAAGCAGAAGAAAAGACAGACGCTCAAGAGACTAAGAATGTGAAAAAGAGTCAAGCTAAGGTAATGAAGGTCATTATTATATTATATAAATTCCCATAGCTGAGAAATATTGTAAATTAGTATGTTGTAGATTTTATGAGTTCAAAAGTAAAATTGTAATGAGACATTTGGACACTAGGTGACCTTGTGGAGGTGAGTCCATTATGCTTGTTAAGTTAAGATACATGGTTAAATGGATAGTATCTTACAACTAGATGAATGATTAGGGTTCTATGGGTTTCAGACGTCAAGTACACACTTTAAGCCCTAGGACCTTCATATCTCTTAAAAATGGGATGTGACAGATTCCATCCACCAAGTGGGTCCTTATTAAATTGACTTGAAAAGTGATTAAAGAAGGCAAAAGAAATTTTCTTCGGATCCTCTAAAATAGAACCATTATCAACAAGTGTAAAGATTGAATTCTGATTCCATCTATTAGAGGCTTTAATGTGAAAAAAAATCAGGTGTTTCGATCACCAAGCTTACATTAAAAAAACATGTGATTTCTGCTTCCAAATAGACTCATGTTGCTTTTGAAGCAAATGCAAGTCCCTTTTCAAGTATTAAAGCTGAGAAGATTCGGTAAAAGAGAGAGACCAAGTTTCGGCAATGGTATCCCAATGGCTGATGGTGCTAGAAATTCTGGAGATTAATTGTTTGACATTGCCAAAGATATCTTTGTTCTATATACTTTGAGATAATTACGAAGCTTCACAAGCTTCACATGTAGCGATAGGTAAGTGGGGAGAGATGACAAAAAATGTTGCACCAATTTCTTAAAGCCTGGGTATGTCCACCAACAATCAAGAAAGCGAAAGGGACGTGGACCATTAGCAAAATTAATCATGCTGAGCCAGATGGGATTATGGTCTGAAGGTCCCTTTTGCAAAGAAAGCAACTTAGAAGGGCAAAAAGCTGCTATCAATGGGGAGGAAACTATGGCATGATCAATACAACTCAAAAAAGTAGAGTTCCTCTAGGTGAACTTGCTACTGTTTAGATTTAAATCAATTAATCTAGCCTTTTAAAGGAAATTAATGAAATTTCTAGCACAAATAGAGAGAGAGGAGGCTGACTTGCGGTCTTCCAAATTGATGATCTGATTAAAATCTCCCATAATAAGTACAGGTATATCAGAATGTAAGGAGATGAAGTTTTGGAGCTCATCCCATAGAAATTTTTTAGCAATGGCATCACAAGGAGCATAAATGGCAACAAGAAGACAATGAGTGTTATCTGCAATGGAAAAGCCCTGTAAAGCAAGGAAGGAACGATTTACAGTAGTAAATGATGCTGAAAAAATAGATTTGTCCTAAGAGAAGGGAATACCACCTGACAAGTGTTCTGCAGGGCTGAAAATCCAAGCAAAGTCTCTCATACCCCATAATTTCTGAATAAGTGAAAATGAGATATCAGTGCATTTAGTCTCAGTAATTGTAAGAAATTTAGCTCTAGACTGATGAAGCAATTTATTCACATGGAGATGCTTACGAGAGTGACCCAAACCTCTAAAGTTCAAAGCAAGAATGGAAAACGTGATAAAAGATTGAAGAAGAAGCAAAGCAAAAAAGCTAATGCTTTATTGAGAATTTACAGCCTTCCACAAGGCCAAATCCTTGGTAATCTGATTAGCAATAATCTTAACCACATGTTGGTCATCTAAAAGAAATTGAAATCCTAGAGACTTTCCAAAATTGAAAACTTCAAGAGCTTGGCCGAGTAAGCGATGAGTGTTGCATGCTGTGTCTTAAATATGATGGCATAAGTTACCCCGAGAAATATCACTGTCTGAGGCTTTAAAAACCCTTTTATTATGGCCTGCCTTAATTGGGCTAGTAGGCATTCCATCAGATTAATGGGAGAGGATTTTAATAGGTCTCTCTTTATGCTGAAATTAGATAGCAGCTCCAAGCTGTGATGGCAAAGCAATTGCCAGAGGGTGAGGTTCATCAACATTCATCATAGTGTCCATAGAAATTGGAGCATCTGCACTGGTACAAGGCACTACCAGGTTTGTGAGAATAAGAGAGGTATCAGCTGGGCAGAGGTCCAAAGTGTTTGGGCTACAATTCACAGTATTGTCATCAGTAGCACAGACTGTAGAAGTATTAGAGTTGACACTAGCAACAGCAGAGGGGTGCTAATAGAGTCCAAAGTTTTAGGTACAACATTTTTATCAATTGTGATGTTATGAAAAAAATCTATCTCATTAGTAACATTATCATTGTTGGCATCATTACCCATATGACTAGGTTGACCATTCGAAATAATGACCATTGCATTAGTATCATTTGCAGGAATATCATCAGAAATATGAGAGGGGCTAGAAACTGAAGAATCACTTTGGGAGTCATAAGGATAAGGCTCCTTATCAAAGAAAGCCCGACAATAGTCCTCCCTAGCATGAATAGCATAAACTGAATCACCAAATTCAATCCTGAAAGTCCTATTGATGGTTCCAAGAGTTGTGGTACTAACCAAAATATGAGCTAGATCAAGCCCGCTTTTATTGAAGTTATCCGGATCAAAAGTAATGAACTCACTAGAAAACTTAGCTATCTAAATAAAAAAAGTCATTTGTCCAAAGATGCAAAGGAATTCCATGCCGTCTTAACCAAACAAAGCATCTGAGAGGAGCCAAATGATTTTGAAAAGTTGAAAACCATGGAACCAATGTCCCAATAGAGGTTCAGTTGACTGCAAATAGACATCTCTTCTCTCAGTAAAAGGGAATGTGAGCAGGGACATGGTGCCTCCCATAGTAGTGAAAGTTACATCATCATGGCCTTCATTTTCCAAAGTGATTTGGATGGAGAACACAAGTTTTAGGTCACATAAAAATCCAATGAAGGATCGTTGCACCCGATCATCAGTAGTTTCAGTGTCCATGTAACGACCATCAATGTTAGTGTGAATTTTAGAATTCGAAGAACCAGTAATAACTTGAGCAAAGGTATGATTATCCCTAAGAGCCTTAGGTAAAGGGTAAGGTTTGGTAGCACGCTTATGTGGTTGTGTTTTGTGTACAACTCGGTTGCCTTGGGGATCAGTTTGCAAAAAGGGCGACTATAATAAGAGACTGCGCTATAGAGCTTTCGATTCCCAATCAAGACACCATTCACAAAATTTTGAACAACGTGACAATCCCTAAAATAGGTGATCTGAAAGAATGCAAAAGTCTTGTTTGCACTCGATTTCTTAGGGATAAAGACTTCGTCAATACTCCAATGCTTAGATAAAAGTCAAAAAAGGGCGTCGACATTCCATGAAAAGGGGAAGTTTGAGAGATAAAGAATGCGGCCAAGGTCTGGTAGTTTGTTTCTGGTAGGCTGGGGTTGGTTCGATGATCGAAACGGTGGGGATAGGGTGGTTGAAGGTGGGTTTTAGGGTTAGGCATTAGGTCATTTTCTATTTGAGTGTGAGAATTTAATTAACTTCACAGCCGGCATGTGGCATATGTTAAAACTTATATAGGGGGTATGTAGCGTATTTCATTGTGTGTCATGTGTCCTGTTGGACAGATTTGAAAGTGATCGAATAGTTGGCTACTTATTTTGAAAGTTAAAAAAGATCATGGTAAAATTGAAAGTTAATCAAAAGTTTGTGGTAGATGATATGATTATTCCTTTAGAAAAACATAATTTCATTAGTTTATATAATTAGTCCAAAACAATAACGCAACATAAAATGATAATTTGAGTTTGATTATTAAGGTAATGAGATTTGAACTTAAAAAAAAATAATACATTTTATAAAGGCACAATCCAACTTCAACCTTTTACTCAAAATAAAGGCTAACTCTTTTTTTATAAATTAAGAATTGTGATCAATTTGGAATAATGTGCTGAATATTAAATATTTTCGAAAAGAAAACTTTATTTTGATAAATGAATATATTTTGAAGAGAAAACCAAAAGGTAAGAATGATGACTTGGATATTGTTTATGTTTCTTTCCTCATCTCTACTATCAAGCTAATATTCTTTTACTAAAAAGAAGCTGGAAACTGGAAAAAAGAAAAGCACACAATTAGAAATGGCACAGCTTCTGATCTACTGGGAATAGAGGAAAAAAAAAAGAAGAAGAAAGATATCAATCATTTTCAAGCAGATCTTCAAATATCATATTGGTACTTCTTTTGTGCGCATGACTGAAACCTTGCAGATATAATTCAATTTTTTCTAACAAAAATGCTTCATTCATTTGTAATAATATAAGTTAACCTTCTCTTTCTTTGTTATGATTTATATATAGAGAGAAGGAAATAAATTTCAGTAACTTTTGTTCATTTGTTTGAAAAATGCAAGAAAATATTATTTCAAAATTTTATAAATTCTTGATTTTTGGTTAAAAATGATGGAATTCTACATTGAAAAATTACCAAATGTTCAAAAGACATGCATGGTAATAATCAATTACTTGTGTAATTTGTTGCAAGTCATTTTAATGGCATTGACCATAAACCTAACAATGTTGGGATGACAATGGAGTAGTATAATACTCTTACATAAAATTATTACAAATTAACCCATCCCATAATCATTAAATTTCAGATAATCCTTGAGTAATTTACTACCCATATAATTATCTAACTATTTTAATATATGTATAAAGTTAGACATATTTTTTTTATAAAAAATTTAAACATTTTTTATAATTAATAAATAAACACATATTATTTTAAAGAATGTATATACTTAAAATAAAAATAAATACTAAAAAATTTGAATAATTTAAAATTTATCAAAATATTCAAACATGATATATTAAGCGCACAATTACTGAGTCATAAAAGAAAAATACTGAAAACAAGTAACACGTTACAGATAAGATTGATAATTTCGGCTTCAAACTGGATGATCCAAAGCCACGATATTGGCCTAGCAGGCGCTGTCCGGGGCTCGAGCCTCAAGCTCAAGGCAGGCTGTCTTTAATATACTAGTTAATGAGGTCATTATCTCGGTCTGAAGGACATCCTAGGGCACGGCCCCTGGCCGTTATCGAAAGGATAAGCATGCAAAGAAATAACTCATAATATCTCGTCCGCATGCCTAAAATCATGAGATGCTGATCCACTATCCTATCTAGTAGGATTTGACAGTTATCTATATGGGTATATAATCTAACCCAGACTACTGGAAACAGATTAATGATTCTACTCTCTCTCTTATTTCAGCTCATTCTCTCTCAATTATACCCTACTAACTTAGACATTAGAGTAGTCTTCCATTCCACTAGCCATGACCCATGTTGTTTTGTAGGTTTATTGGATCGTTTACAGCTCACTTGGTGGAGATAAATGAACTCGATTTCATTATTGGTGCGGTGTGTGAGGAACTCGCCCTTATCAAATGTCAATAATAACAAAGTGATACATCGGATTCAACATTAAAAAAATCTTAAAAAAATTGTGAGTTTTCTTTACTATTGATTTTTCCCATAAATCACCAAATAAAATTATTTTTCTTCGTTGTCGAAAGAAAATAATTTTTTATTTAGTAAATTAATTAAGATGATTTCAATCACTGAATTAAACTAACAATCCCAAAAGAGTTATCATCATCTTTTATGCCATATGATTGTGAGAACCCACATGAACTATAATTTATTTTTATGTGAAATCTTGCCGCAAGATTATATAAAATTTGGTGATTGACATCTGAATAATCAAGCACCTAAAGAAAAAGGATTAAGGGAATTGTAAGGGTAATTAATCATTGCCTTGATTAATTATTCCCTTTCTTCGTTATATCTTCCTCTTTTATTACTTTTAGCAATTAATTAAGGAAGTTAACTCT
>CAOJBK015801683.1:0-14888 GCA_948294925.1 Codiaeum variegatum | reverse complement strand
TCCCATCACTTAGGTAGCTAATGATCTGAATGTTGATGTTGCTAAAGCCTGACTATTAAAGGACCTAAGTACTTAGCTTTGACCTGCATAATTCATGTTAGTGAACTTTAACATGTCAATCAATTTTGTGATCATCAAAATCAGAGTGTTAAACCATATGAGGCTAACATTCTCAACTATGATGCAAGCCTAAGAACAGACTATTCTGGGTAAAGTACAAGCCATGTTGACTCAAGTTGGGATCCAGCCCACCAATCATGCTTTGACCTCTTCTAATTATGGCAAGGAAGTTCTGGCTGATGAAGTCATTGTCCTTAATCCACAATATGGTCGTAGAAATAGTACCCTAACTACCCCTACTATGGTTCCTTTCCAAAAAGGGGTTGAAGTTCATCCACTCCTTAAATCTATGGCTGAAAAGCACGAGAAGATGGAAAAAAACCTTGAAGGCCTTGAAGAAGAAAGAGAATTTTCTGAATGTGAAGACCTTGAGTCCTTTTCCAAATGCAAGGCTATTAACCAAGTTTTAGATGTCAAGCTTTGAAGAGTTTGATTGCACCTCCTGCCCCAGTACTAATCTGAGGATTTACAACGGGCACTCAACCCCTTAGGAGTGGAAGGCGAGCTCCTTGCTCAACTCTTCCAACAGTCGCTCACTGGTGCAATTCTGAGTTGGTTAATTCATTAAGATGACTCTAATAAACTGACCTGGGAGTCAATATGTACTGAATTAGTAAAATAATATCCATATAATCAATAAATTGATGTTAAGAAATAATATCTTTGAAAAATAAAACGGTTGCCAAAAGAAACATTCTCTGCTTTTATCACCTGATGGAGGAACAAAGCCTCTTAAATGGTAAACAGACCATTAGAATCTAAACAGATTGACATCATTGTTAAAAACTTATTGCCTCTATACCGGGATAGGATGATAACACAATACTTGCATGACTACGAAGCGCTTGTGATTATTGACACTCACCTAGAATATGGGGTTGAATCTGGCCTCATCAAGAATTAAACTCAGACCTCATCCTCACGTTTTAAGATAACCAATAATACTCAAAAAGAATGTGGGGTTAATGTTATCTCAACCTGTAAGACCGTATAGATCAAAAGGAAGGAATTTACCAACCTAAAGGCATTAACACTAAGCTATCTCCTGAAACATGCTTAGAGAAGGGTGCCTTCCAACCATTGGATCCTAAACATATTCCTAATTTGTTGCAAAAGAACTTTAACATGTCTGAGAAGTGTGACTATCACCAAGGGCCCAGACATAAAACCGATGATTGCAAGGCCTTTCAGTACAAAATACATAATCTCATTGATGCTGATGAACTCCTACTACCTACTGTAAACATTGGCACGAATCCTTTCCTAGAGAACAATGTAAATACAATCCTAAATGAATTTAAGAAAGGGGATTCAACTCACCTCATCATTGATGCTGTGCCCTTGAGTAGTTACTTCTACAATGGACATGACCAATCTTCCTTAGAAAGGTCCTTCTCCCTAAATTGCTCACTTTCGACTGGCTAAACCTTTTGGAAAGGTCATTCCATAATGACTAGTATTATGTCATCATCAACCTAAGGCACTTGGGAGATGAAATAGATGCCATCACTATAAGTGCCAGAATAACTCAAGCACCTATCGCCTCCACACTTGCAAATCGATCTGTTCCTCACAATAAAGGGACTCCTGAACCTGAAGAGGATCCTAGTGGAATCTGCTCATGTATTCTTATCCTCACTACCAAGATCTTTACAAGGCACTGAGCCAATGTCATACATCACCTAACATCACTTCTGAGACACTAGTTGCATCAACTACAAGCTCTACGAAAGGTGCATCCACCTCTTTATCTAACATTGAGATCTCGCATGGGAGACCACATAATGATGCCCTATAAATTACTGTTATCACTAGAGAGAAGACTATTCCCATGACTTTAATAGATAATGGGCATGCCCTCAATGTTTTCCCACTAAAGGTTGCTAGCTGCTTAGGGTTAACAGTTACTGATTTTACCTCTTCTGATTAAATCGTATGACCATATGAAAATTCAAATAGGGAAGTCCTCGGGGTGGTAACACTCACCATCACCATGGGTCCTTCTACTTTTGAAGTCTCCTTCCAGGTCATCGATGTATCTTCATGCTTCAACTTACTCCTTAAGAGACCCTGATACATCAGGCCAAAAATGTGCCATCTACTCTACATTAAAGGGTTAAATTTCCTTTGAGAAATAGCATAGTCACTATCAAAGATGACACGTCTGGTAAATCTGAAATCTCAGACACAATACCAACTCTAGAAATCCAGTCTGAGTTGTTGGCATATCCTTTATCCAGCTTCTCATTCATATAATTCATTGAAGCTATTAGTAATGAAAAAGAAACAGACATCCTGGACTTTAATCCCATGGTGTAAAAAATTTTGAATCACATGGCCTACTTCCCTTGTATGAGCCTTGGTAACAATTAGCAAGGTATGAAATCTTTTGATGAGTAATGCACATTCATTCTACTATTCAACTTGGGTTACAAACTTACCGATGACGAGATTGAAGAAGCAAAAGCCCAGGCAAGAGAAAGATCTTTGGTTGCTAATAAAGGGGGTGAGTCTAACTATCCCCTAAGGCAATATTTTAGGACCCTCAATGGGTATTTTATCAAATAAGGGTAGACAACTCCTTATGTGCCTTCCCTGAACCTAGTTTTGAGCTATTTTCGGATGTGAAGCTGACCACTGAAGACTACTAGCCTTTGTACTTCCTGGACAATGACTATGAAAAGAACATAGAGGCAAGCCTCTATGGAAAAATAACTGCTCTCACTGATAAGGAGGAGAAATCTAACCTCTCCACTCTGATCAAGCATGCCAAGGAAAACTTGAAGAGCTGGTACTATGATGAGAGCTCTTTTGAAGCCGCTAAGTCTGAGTCAGATACTGAGTCCGAGTCTGAAAGTGGCACTGAGTCTGATTCATCTTCTCCTCCTTCTTCTGAGTCAAATACTGATGTAATAGGTCCATCAGGTTTGAACTATGAGTTTGATGTAACTGTGGACCTATCTCCAATTTCCATCAATAAGAGTTATAAATTTTTTTATTACTAGACTGTCTCTTTATTTTCTTTTACTGTTTCAATTGATGAATCTAACCTTAATAAAAAAAGAGAATAAAATAATAAATGAAATAAAAGATGCAGTTAAAGAGCCCATAAAACACTGGCACTCATGACATGCCTAAAAACACATATATTGCATATGCATGCTCGAACAAACAGGACACTGAATCTATCGTCAGAAGATTCTATGACTGTTTCACTTGGCAACCCAGTGACATAACTGAACTCGATCCATGTATCATTGTCCACAAGATTCCAACATACTCAGATTGCAAGCCTGTTAAATGGAAGCTCAGGCGCATGAAGCCATAATGGTCTATTCTAATCAAGGAAGAAGTAGCTAAGAAGCTTTCTCACAAAATCATCGAGCCAATCAACCCATCTTGGTTTGCTAACATCGTCCTAGTATCGAAGAAGGATGGAAAAGTAAAAATGTGCATGGACTATCGGGACTTAAATAAGGCATTCCCTAAGGACGATTTTCCACCACTTTATATAGACTTCTTGGTCGATACACTAGTCAGTTCAGAGATAGTTTCCTTAATTGATCTACCCGTGGGCTATAATCAAATCTTAGTCCACCCTACAGGCAAAGAAAAGACAAATTTCATTACTGAATGGGGCACTTACTCCTACAAAGTAATGCTGTTTAGAATAAAGAATGCTGAAGTCACCTACCAGAGAATAGCTACCATAATTTTTCATGACTTGATGCATAAGGAAGTGGAAGTATATGTCGATGACATGATTATTAAAGGTGGTACCCTTGAACTACATTTACAAGCACTAGAGAAGTTCTTCCTTACACTTCGATGGTATAATCTCAAACTAAACCCCAACAAATGCATATTCGGAGACTCATCTGGTTTATTCCTTAGGTACATGGTGAGCAAGAAAGGCATCAAAGTGAATCTAGCCAAGTCTAAAGTCATTCTTGACATGCTACCTCTAAAAACTGAAAAGGAGATAAGGGGCTTTCTGTTCCGTCTTTAACATATTAGTCGGTTCATCAACCAGTTGGCAGACACTTATGGGCTGATATTTAACTTTCTTAAGAAGAACTCCCTTAAATAGTAGATTGAGGAGTGCCAGCAAGGTTTTGAATAGATTAAGGAATATCTTCTGATACCACTAGGTTTATAGCTTCCCAGGCCTTATCAACCTTTATTGCTCTACCTAACCATTACTAAAGAGGCCATAGGGGCAATGCTAACATAAAAGGTCCCAGATTCACATAAGGAGAATGCCATATATTACTTGAGTAAGTGGATATTGGCACACGAACTCAAGTGTAAATACATTGAAAAGCTCTTATTGGCTCTGGTATGGGTTTGTTACAAACTTAGGCATTATCTGGGGGCTTACATCACACATGTCCTCATCGATCAGAGTCCACTCAAATTTCTAATAGAGAAGCCCATCCTAGATAGCAAGATGGCTAGATGGATGGTAGTCCTACCAACCTATGTTCTCAAGTACATTCAGAGAAAGTCTATCAACGGTAGTATCATTGTCGATCAACTAACAATTACTTCGACGTATGATCTTTGGGAAGAACCTAAATTTCATGATGAGGAAATCTTATTCCTTCAAATTGAAACATGGAAGTTGTGTTTTGATAGAGCTACAAACCACAAAGGTTATGGTGCCAGATTGGTGTTCCTTATGCCTACCAGTAAGAACTTACCTCTTATAATCAAGCTAGATTTTGAGGTAACCAACAATGAAGTTGAGTACAAAGCATGTGTGTCTAGACTAGAAGCAACTTTCCAGATTGGCATTAGAAACTTAGAAGTTTATGGAGAGAGGAGCGAAAATGTAAAATTAGAGAGGAGCGGTTTTTTCCTTACCACTAACATCTCTAGGAGTTGGCCAATAGCTTTGATGTGTTATCTTTCCATTATCTACCAAGAACTCAGAACAGGTTCACCGGCGCATTGGCAACCCTCGCATCCATGATAGAAATATGCAATGGGTTCATTATCCATCTTGTTTTGATAAGAATCAAGCACCAACCGAGCTTTCAGGCTCAATGCATGGACATTCAAGAAGTCGGAGAGAAACCATAGTACTGTGACATCTATTTCTACCTCACTAAAGGTGAATATCCTGAAGGATCCTTAAAATTAGAGAGGAGAAATATTAGGCAACTAGCTAGTGGATACATCCCTAGAGGTGACATCCTATACAAAAAGATGTGGAGTGGCATCCACCTTAGATGTGCGTCCAGTGAAGAAACCTATAAAACCATAGAAGAAATCCATAATGGAACAAATGGCACTCACATGAATGGCTGGGAATTATTCTGAAAAATCATGAACGAAGTTTACTATTTGCTTACTATGAATAAGGACTGTGAACGGTTCACTCGAAGGTGACTGAAGTGTCAAGAGTATTCTAAGCTCCAGAAGCTGCCATCTTCACCTCTCAATCCCATTTTTACACCTTCGCTCTTTATTGTTTGGGGCATCGATGTTATTGGCAAGATTTCACCAAAGTCATCCATTGGTCATGAGTACATCTTGGTCACCATCGATTATTTCATCAAGTGGATAGAGGATACACCCTACCAACTCAAAGAAGGTGGCTCAATTCATTAAGTCAAACATCATCGCTAGATATGGTGCTCCATATGAAATTATATTAGATAATGGTTTTCACTTTTAGAAAGAAGTGGTCACCCTCCTTCAAAAGGAAAAGATAGAGCATCTCAGGTCTTCCCTATATAGGCCTCAAACTAATGGCGTATTTGAAGCCGTCAATTAAGTATTAATGAACATGCTCCAGAATATGATTAGCAGCCACAAAGGTTGGCATCTACATCTGCCAAGTGCCCTCCTTGGGTACCGAACTACATATAAATCAGCTACTAGGGCCACACCATACTCTCTAGTCTATGGGATGGAAGTAGTCCCCCCTCCTATAGAGTTGGAAATTTAGACAACCAGAGTTCTCCAAGAAGCTTAAATTTCTGAACTCGACTGGCAATAGGCTTACTACGATTAGCTCAACTTGATTGATGAAAAGAGAATGAAAGCACTCAATCATACATAGAATTATCAGATCAGGCTTACAAAACACTTCAACAAGTGGGTTTGAAGTCGCAACCTTCAGGAAGGTGACTTAATCCTTAAAGAAATCAAATATGTTATAAACAACCCTCGAGGGAAATTTTGACCTCCTTAGAGTGGACTGTACATCATCAAAAAGATCATGTCAAGTGGAGATGTCATCCTGATGGACGTCGACGACAATGAGTTCAGTCATCCACCAATCTCGATCAGCTCAAGAAGTACTTCATCTAGTGTTCTTATTACATGAGCATGCATTCAAACATCATCACTTATGTAACAAGAACTATGTGGACCTAATTCTCCAAAATCATAAAGTTGTATTCTGAATTCAAATTTTCAAAATTCAATGTAAGGAAATACGTAGGCAACCCTTATTGGGTATGGTCTAAAGCATTTTAATAAAATCAAAAGTTTCATTTATTAGGGCTCTTTAACATTTCATGAAAGAGTTAAAAAGAACAAATAAACAAATTTGAAAAAAGAATGAAATCTACTAAGTTGAAAAACCAAAAGGATGACATAGGCAAAATTAAGGGTACAACCTGCTAGATTGAAATATGAAAAGGCGGTCTTAGTAATAATAAAGGTAGCTTGCTAAGTTGAAAGCCCAAAAAGGGTGGCTTAGGAAAAAATAAGAGCTTCAACAAAATTAAAACATTTATCGAGGCCTTATTCATCTTTTGGAACATCCAAAATAAGATATTTGAGATAGAAAATCAAAAAGAAAGAAAATAGGCAAAATAAAAAGTCTTATTCTCAAAACCTAAGTCCAAGCTCAGACTCAACCCTCAATCACAGTCAAAAGAGCAAATCTCTTTGCCTTCTTCTTTTACCAGTAGGTCTCAATCCACCACTCAAGCACTCATGAAGTCTCACATCACCTGGGATCACCATTGCCTTCTTAAAGTCTCAGATCCAATGGGAAAGAACAACTCTAGCCACCTGATCATTCATTAAAGTTGCCACAAATAATGGATAATCTAAGGGCACGTCCTGATCATGTCCCATTTGACGAAGGATTCTAGTAGCCTAATAGTAAGTCACATGCTTGAAACTAAGCAAGTACACATACTTGTACCCTTGTCTCCTCGGCATGAACTGCTTGATAGTAGTATACCACTCCAGCCTCCAGAATAGGTCAGAAGGACTCAATTCCATTAGCCATCTAATCCAGTCACTCTTCACAGGATAACATATGATAATTCTTCAGGATCGATACTAAGCTGCAGAGTAGTCTGGTCTATTAGGTCCATAAACGATCTTGAGATGGTCTTTCAGCTAGATCTAAAGAAAAAATAAAAAAATGACCTTCAGGACATGCTAAAATAGATAAGAATTAAAAGGGGTTTACATACCTGGAGCAGAATTGGACTTATAGACCAAAGTCCTCCTAAATTACAATGGTGATATAGGCTCAGTAGTGTTTCAGCCAAAATAATGCCCACAATTGACTTGCCCTCACCTATCTAGGGTATCAGATCAGTCTCCCTTACATCTCCCCATCTAACTGGACCTACAAAGATGTAGCCTACTATCAATCCAAAAGCATAGGCTTTCAATCTCTGGGCCATCCAAACGGAGTCATCCTTTGATTCCTCCCAAAACATCTCGGTCAAAGCAGGCATGTTGATCAAGTCATCCTTCACGATACTCGAATTAGCCTCTGTGCTCAAATCTAATAACCTCTTAAAGGAATTGAAATAACCTACCCATTCAACCGAAACAACCAAATCAGCCTCGAGGCTCATACAAAGTAAAGTTGGAAATTCCTCAAAAGTTGGACACATCTCGTCCATGCTTACCCGAAAATGAAATAGGTGATCCATCAAATCCCAAAAATGTATACATGTGTTCAGAAAACTCCAGTCCATCTTGAAACCCCTAAGTGTCAGGAGAGAACTCATGTCGTATTTCTCGAGGTTGATTCTGCTCAATTAGTCCAATTTCTTACACCAAACATGCATCATGTTACAAAAAAAAAGGGGTTCCATATTGTGGGAAAAAAGAAAAGAAATTGGCTTTTTCTAAAAAATAAATTTACTACCCAATGGTTTTCTAAGTAAAAAAATCGAATTTCATACTCCTATTTATAGTGGCACACGAATCGAGGTGAAAAAACTAAGTTTAAAAGGCTAAATGCACAAATCAGGATAAAAAAAACATGTGTTTTGACCTAAACGCATGTGTTTTCTCCAAAATGCATGCATTTTGAGCTAAACGCAAGCATTTAGCTGCAACGTGTCACTCGCTGATGCAGCCCGTCGAAACGATTTGTTCCGACCCAATCCGATTCCATTTTTGCTCGATTTTCTAACCAAAATATTTTTCAATCAAACTTTTTGAATAAAATTATTTCTAAAAAAATTAGAAAATCAGGAAAAAAAAATGAAAATTTTCATAAAAATCAAACGGGAGTTAATGTATGAAACAAAATCAGAATTTTTTTTATAAAAGCCCACAAGTGGGGCCCGAATACAGTCAAAACATAAATCATGCATCATCTTCAGCCTCCTCCTTGACCACTTCTCCCTCAGGATTGGCCTGCATCCCATGGCATCTGACAACCCTCGACTCTAGCTCCTCAGAATGCTCAACTCCGAGAGAGTAGTAGCAAAGCTGAATATTATCCTCTGATATGTATCGACACCCTGACCATGAATCGAACCCTGCAAAGAGTAGATGAACCAGAAAGGTCAAAAGCTTATAACAGAAGAAAAAAAATACACAAATAATAAATAGTCTAAAGAAAATTCATCGTGTCAGGAAGATGAGTGAAGTTCACCCAGGGCTCTCTAGGCGTATACTCATAACCCACATGATGAACCCAATTGGCACCGAAGGCATCAGTATAGATGACTTAATAGGTAATCTAGGGAAGCACGTGCCAGGTCTGATTAGAACTAGATGGTATGGGAGAAGTGGTGGCCTATATTCTGACGGCTACTCCCACCACGAAGCCTTTTCCTTGAGCCAGTCGTAGTGCCCGCCCTATGAGCCTGGCCCAGACCAGTCTGAAATGGGGGCATCCCAACCATCAAACGAGATGCCATGAAATTTAGATATGAGGCATCCACGAGCAGGGAGTCCTTCCGAGCTCTCCCAACTCTCCACTAAGTCTGAAAAGCACTGGGCACTTATTCTTTCATCTAAATCGATGGATCAATGGGTACCACCCTTTCCTTAGTAGACTGAGCCATCACATGCTCTCCAAGGAAGAACTCCATCAGATTAGACAAGCCAAGCATAATCCATCTCGGGGTGAAGGTGATACCAATAGACTGGCGGTCCTCACCATTTAACGGAACCATGTGGAAGGGCCTCCAAATGACCTAGAATTACCAAAGGCATTTATAAAAATCATATGAAAGAAGGGTGAAGATATCAAAACATACCTCAATCAATGTGGCCAAAATGCACTGATACTCAAAGAAAGTGAAACTATCCTGAGCAGGAATCCAAGACTCTTTGCACCATATCCTCCCCACTGGAAAGGGAAGCTGGTCTCAGTGCATGATTCTGAGAGTAATAGTCTTAATATGGGCAAAGGCCCAAAGCTACAGGAGAAGAGAATAATTCAGTAATATACCAAAAATCAAGGCAACCTAAAATATAAAAGGGGTAACACTGACCTTCCAGACAATAGCAGTCATATTGATGGTAGCTCTACTAAGCCTAGACAGAATGCCCATACCTCTGTATGCAGTAGCCAGAGTGGCACTAGCCGAGTCATACTCGCCGAGCTCACCCAAATCCTCCAATGAAGCTAAGATCCCTGGATTAACTCAGTCTACTTCATTATGTAGAAATATATTAGATAAGATGATTAGCAGGTAGACTCTAGCACACTGGTCAACAGAATATAGTGCTAGGTCCATCCGGGATAAGAGGTCCAACAAGTCAATCCTAGGATACAACCCAAAAAAATTGTGCCCCAATGGCTCCCCAATCAAATGAGCCACATCATACTCTGGGCGCGTCTCTATATAAAAAACAACAGGCATACACTCGAAGCGCATGATTGTCACGTAAGACCACTCAAAGGAGGTAATGGTTATCTCCCCCATGGATAAATGTAATGTGTTGGTGGTCCACCACCACCACCTCTCAGCCTGAGTTAAAATTAGATTCCTATCAAGAGATCGCTCTACATCTAAACTCAGCCAATCAGTAAGTGAGCTGGAGCAATGCATTGAGCCATACCCTCATGCCTGCGTAAGAAAGCTATCATGCTAACAAACTTCGATCTACCTCCTCTCTAGTTGAAATTGACATTACATAGGTACATATTCAATATTAGCATTTTTCTCTATTTATTTCTAACTATACTTTGTTTTGCAGCAAAAAAAAAATCAATGTTGAAAATTTAGACTGAACATGAAATAAAATGCATACCGAGGGGAAGTCATGCCAACTCGCATGGTTTTGACGATTCTCTAGAAGGTCGTCATTTGTGGGCATGTATGGCGCCATTTGGTCCATCAATAGATGGTCGGTAGTGTCCCATTCCGGTAACGAAACAGCAGCAAAATCGGACAAACCGATAGATGGACCAGACAAATCACCGAATAACTCCTCCACACTAAAACTACACTACGGGTCGTTGATAGTCCCACTGAATGTATGAATGTCAAAAGTCGGGATTTCCTCTCCCGTTAAAGATGCACTCAAGCATGCTGATAAATCTTCCTCCTCCTCGAAATTGTCACCCGATATCATTCAAAAAGCTTCTCACTGAACTAGAAAGGTAGAAGGAGAAACTTTGAAAGCTAAAGCAAGAAATGAAATTTGTAAGTTAATATGAAAGCTTTAAGCCCTTTTATAGGAAAATCATCCACTTTTGCATTAATTGTGTTCACACTTCTCAGTCATATTTTTGCAAATGAGACTGCTAAGGGGGAAAGCTGTGAACCTTAATTTTGACACCATTAAATCTGGCCCATTAATAATAGCACAGCGGCTCAAACCAGGCTCAAATCGAACTTCAAATGGACTTAGAAAATCTAAAAAATTGAATCAAATTGGACCAAACCAAACCCAAAAAAATTAGGCCCTAAAACCAGGCCCAAGAAAACCGTGTGCATGCATTTTTCCCCAAAATACATTTGTTTTGTTCCTAGGGTTTCTAGCATGAATCCCTATAAATTCAAACTTTTCAGAACAGTTTTGGAAATAAAATTTTTCCCGATTTCCATACGCACTTAAACCTGTTTTCAGCCTCTAGACACTCTCAAACAACCTCCAACCAGTATGATTTTTCCTGAATTGATCCAAACTTTTAGAATTACACAATAGATACTACAGTTTTGATTAGTTCTCCAGTTCAACCCTTTCAAGTTCAGTTCAACCAGAAAGACATCAGTGCTCTCCGAACACAATGGAGACTCATTCAGGTTTCATTAAACCCTCCGACACACAAATTCTAAAACCTAGAAAAGCAAAGGTAAAATAGGTACAATATGCTTCTTTATCTTTAATCTCTAAATCGCTTTGTTTTAACCCCTTTAAAACTAAATTAAGGCATATTTTATCAGAATTCAATTTTAAGCCCTTTTACTAAAAATCTATTTTTTTTCATAAAACGAATCCAATTAAATCCTAAAATGAAATTAGATAATCAATTCACATTCAAAATAAGTTTTTCATTAATCAAAATCTAAAATGGTTAATAGACTTTCGATTAACAATTTTATTAAGTAAAATTGATTAGCTTCGAAACATACAATCAAACCACCCACTTATTATCAGGAACAACCTCCACCCTTCGCAAGAAGGGAGAACGACATGGGGTTTGATTCTCATTCAAAGGGATATAATGGTAAGCCATTTCATGGCTTTAACTCCAAAAATCAATTTTCCTTTATTTTTCTTTTTATTCGTTTCATTATTTTCTATTATTCAATTGTTATTATTGGTATTTCATTAGATCTGTTGTTTGAAAATTATTTCATGTTATTATTGTAACTTGTGTATGGATTGGAGAATGTCTGCTCCTTCCAGATTTTGAGACTGGAGGGAAGATCCCTTGATTTCAATGATTTTTCGCTGTAATTTAATTTTTTATCGCTTTCTTTCGGGAAGTGTGCCTTCCCTAGAACCCAAAGTGGGCTAAAGAAAGGACCTCTGGTCAATTCTTATTTAATTGCTTTATGGTTTGTCATACACATCATAGCCTACTCATGCATCACTTTTTCCATGTCTAAGTTGTTCATGCATACATGAAAATCCTATTTTAATTAAAATTGCATGTTTTCAAGCCAAAAGTTGTGTAAAATAGTAAAAACCATTTTTTATAAAAATTGTTTTGTCAGATCACGAATCCCTGAACGCCCTTTAGTTAAAAAGAATAACCTTTTCAATTGGATAAAAATCATTTATCTAAAATGGAGTTTTGCATAAAAGGTTTCTTAATCACCTAAGAAATATATGTTTTCTTAAAGTATTAGGTGGTGACTTTGTACACTTAACACACCACGTGCATGCTAATGAACACATGTAGATGCATAAATGTAGGCCCAGACACAATCCATGATGTCATGTGCAATTCGACCCCCCGTGGTTAGTTTCCTTCGAGTAATAAACTCGAAAGCACGCTGGAAGATCCTGCAGGCCACTCGGACGGAACCTTACAAGTTGATACAAAGATTTTGGCCGATAGGCTTTCCTCTATTATAGCTCGTATTATATCTAAAAATCAATTTAGTTTCTTGAAGAGGTAATATATTTCTGAGTGTACTGCCACAACTTTTGAAGTGTTAATTTCCTGCATAAAAAGTGTTTCGAAGGTAATATGACAATTAAAATTGATATCAAAAAAGCATTTTATTCAGTTGATTTGTTTCTTACTTGATGTGCTTGAATGCTTTGGCTTTTTTGCTTTAATTTAAAGATTGGATTTTTAATAACTTTGCTTCTACTCTTTTATCTATTATGCTTAATGGTAAATCTGTTGGCTATTTTGGTTGCTCTCGGGGTGGGGAGGTGGACAAGAATGCCCTTTATTGCCTTTGTTATTTTACTTAGCTGAAGATTTTTTTTGTCAATGGCTCTTTATTGCAATAGATAAAGGTTCCATCTCTTCTATGCATTATACTAGGGGAGTTGCTTTTCCATCTCATCTGGTTTATACAGACAATGTCCTTATTTTTATAAGGCAACTCTCAAGAATATGAATGATCTTAATAGAATCTTTGATCTTTATGGTCTATGACAAGGCAAGTTGTGAACTGGCACAAATTAGAAGAGTTTTTTTTTAGCAAAGCTGTGTCTCAAAATTGAGCAAAAGTTATTCAAAAAATAGGGCACTTGAAATAGAGGTCTCTTCCTTTTATCTATTTTGGTGTTCCTCTTTTCATGGGGACCCCTAAGAAGCACTAGTTAAAGCTAGTAGTTGATCACATCGTAAGTAAATTTGCAAAGTGGAGAGGAGCTTGTTTATCCATGGTTGGTCGAATGGCACTTGTTAAATCAGTAACCATGAGTTCTCTTATTCACTCATTTATGGTTTACAAATGGCCTAAATCATTAATCACTTATTTGGAGAAGTGTACCCATAACTTTGTGTGGACGAACTCAATTGACTCTAAGAAATTGGTGACTGTTCTTGAAGCTGTGTTGTCATCCCTTTTTAGAAAGAGGAGTGGGTTTAAAACACTACACCATAAATGGGTTAAAGTAACAAAAATTTCAAGTGTTATAGAAAAAAAATACAATATTGGATAAGATAATTTTAGTCTAATGTGACATTATATGTAAAAATGTTACAATAAATATAATAAGTAATTATTAACTATGCTTTAAAACAACACTTTGTTAAAGTGTTGTACTGTTTTACACCAAACACAACATTTTAATAATAATGTTGCAAATTAGCTTATGTAAGAATGTTACTGTTGGTAAAATGAGTAGCCCACCCAAAATTCCTACTTAATATTTTTGCTTTCCCTCTTTTTTTTTTCTTTCACCTAAAATGTTTCCCTTTTTATCTGTACATTGTTTTTCTTTTTTTTTTTACTCTCTATCCAAACTAATATTGAATATTCCTTTCTCATTTAAACTTGTTTATTTTTTTCCTCTCACTTACAAAATAGACCAAGACATTGATGGAGAAAAAACATTGTTCTGATGACCATAGCCACCGCTGACGTCAGCTGACATTACCTTACCCTCCTCTATTCACCTTTAGCTAGCGCCTGAAAAGCCTTACCTCCCTAGAACCAGTCGTCATTGCCTCCTTCAATCTCCTTTAAGCTGTCACTCATCGCAGAAACCGATAGCTTAACAATGTCATCTCCACCATAGGGAACCCATCATCCCATACACCATTATTCTCCACCTCCGACACCGTAATGATTGGAACACAATAGAAACTCCACCCATTTAAAGGAAATTTAGAAGCTGGTCGCCATGTTCATTGACGCCGAGGAACTCCAGTTGTTGTAGCCTCCTTCACCGTGAACTCGAGCCTATAAATGGGGAGGGTTTATATAGGTCATCGCCTGCTTTTCCCTTATATGCATCATTTCCGCTCTCTGCGCTCCCTCTCATAACTCAATGTAGTACAATCTAGCTTTTCTAATAAAATCTCCTCATTTTCTATTCTGTTAAATTATTATTTAGTTTCTATTGTAATCCTTGAATATCTTTAGCGAAACAGCCTAAGAAGATTGAGATGTGCCTTT
>CAOJBK015796406.1:0-13463 GCA_948294925.1 Codiaeum variegatum | reverse complement strand
TTTTTTGTGTGTGTGTGTGTGTGGAGGGGAGGGGGGGGGGGTGTTGGGAGGGGGAGGGAGGATTCCACTTAAAAGTTAACCTCTTAGGTTGAGGCTACATTTTCCTTGATGGAGATCCTTTACGTCTAACGGTCTTCCCATCTCTACCATCTTCTTGATTTTTAGCAACTAATTCTTCTTCATCTTTAGTAGAAATTTGAATATCTATCAATTCATCTTCACTAGTCTGATTACGCTTATTAGTCTCTATTGCTCTCTCAACTTCTCTGCCAAGAACCTATAGGCAAGGTACACCACTAGTTATCTTGTTCTTCCTAATGAGAAATAGGAACATTAGAATATCTATGTAACTGTTAGGGTTTTCCTCTTTCCTTAGCCCTATGACACTACAGTCTCTCTTGTCTGATAAAATAATTGGGGATCGTGGCCACCATCCATGGCCGGAGATAGTAAAGGTGGGCTTGGCTGCAGTGCCTGGAGGCTAAGGAAGGAGGAAAACCGTAGCAGTTACATAGAGCTTCTGTAAAAATCATTAGAAATTCGCGAATTCTATAAAAGTCATTCCCTAAAAAAGATCTTTAAAATTCCTAATTGAATTATAATTTCTTTATTATTATTATTACGTTGTGTGTGTCAGGTTGAGTGGAAAGACACTTTCATAATTGAAGGATTATGGTAAGCCATAAAAATTGACGAGCTTATTTTTAGGAATAACTATCAAATCTGCTATGTGAATTGGTCAACTAACATCAAATTTTTAAATTTTTATAGCCAAACATTTGATCACTTACAAATATGCCAAAGTTCAAATTAGCCTAAGAAAATGGTGTCACGTAATATTTCTACATCCTACATGGAAAAAGGAGTTAGTTCCATGTATGCTATGCCGTGGTAGATTTGTAAGTGATGTAGTGGAAGAAAAATGAGAAAATAAAAGACTGCTAAAATTAAATGGATAAATATTATATCCTGTTGATTTGCACACAAATACCAGAAAGTAATAATCACAGTCCGTTGATTCTTGCACGAATGCCAGAAAAGTGATATTCCAAAACCTGTTGATTCTATAAATATCATGAATTAATCATTAAATATCATTGAATTCTCAAAAGAAATACTGAATATTTGGCAAAACAGGAGAGCACACTCTCAAACAACTTTCATTAATTTATAAACTCCATTAAATTATTTGATAAAGGTCTTATTTATAGTAAAAAAAAACCCTAAACTAAAAAAGAAAACTAAACTAATTAAAATTCTTATTTAGAAAGAAATTTAATAATATAATAAATAAATTCTAAAGCAAACGAAAATTCTTAATTTAAAGAAATCTAAATTAAAATAAATAAAATTTCATAGTCTAAAAATTAAATAAAAAATATCTAATAAGTCCTTTTTTCTTAAATGTTTCAATTTAACCAAAATTACTCCCTCACCTATAAGTTATCATAAAGAATGCTTTGTAAATTTAAAAGTCAATTTTAGTTGGGATAAATTTTTAAGTTAACCAAATCACCATGAGAGATTTGATTGTTATCCTTTTTTTAAGGTTTCTATTTTCTTAGTTTTTTTTTTCTAATTATTTTAGAATTATTTTTTTTATGTATTTGGACAATTTTCAACTTTTGTTAGGAGAGTTTTAGAGATAATAAAATTTGAGATTTTCTTTTCTAATTATGATTTAGTTATGTTGTATTGTAATGATTATTGTGAGGCCGAGGTGGCATTTCATCATCAAATTTGTAAATTTTGACAATAGTGCAGAGAGCTGATCTCAACTACCATTGAACTTTGTGCTTATTTTTCTTTTTCCTTACTAAACTCACATCTAAATTTTCAACAAGAAGTATCAAAGCCTATATAGTGAGAATTGATTGTTTTTTTTTTATGAGAGATGAGTGAGAGTTGTTTGTGTGAAGGATAGAAATATGAACTTAATGATATAGAAGAATACTATTTAAGACTTGTTGATGTTGCAGTGTTTTAACCAAAATATTAATGACATCAAAATGGTGAAATAAAAGAAATATTATGTTTTCTAATAAATGGACAGAGAATCATAACCAACTGAATTATTTTAAAAGGCTTGGTCAGAAACCTTTAGATACTACAAGAAAAAAGTAAATTAGTTGCGAAATTAGTGACGCTGAAAAATTCACCGGTAGTTAGTAACCATAAAGCGAGCAATTAGTGACCCATATAGCATCCAAAAGAGTCAAATTGAAATGTAACTTATAGCGACCATCTGCAACGACTAGCGATCAAATTAGCGATGATTATTTGTTTGTAACTAGTTAGCAACAAAAGCTGTGATCGCTAATTTCGAGACATAATATCGGCATCGCTAAGTTAATGTGGCAAATGAAAAACTCAAAGAAATATTGGACGATATTTCTGAATTACATGGTGTTACTAAATAGTCGCAAAATGGTTGCAATCTGTCAAGTAAAACGATAACTCTTAGTTAGCGAGGCATTTATATTTCCTATTAATGGCATCGCTAAATATCGTATAAATAAACACAACATTTTTCCCAAATCAAACCCTAGTTGTAGAGCTCTCTCTCTTTATGTTTTCTCTCCCTTCCTCTATCGTCCCTCACTGTCCCTCCTCCTCCGCCGGAGATCCCTTATTCTCTTTTTTTTTTTCCATTTCAATGTTGATTTGCTAATTTTTTCTTTAATTTATCTTCCTTCACCACCGACCCACTACCAGTAATTTTTTCATATTTTGATCAATTTTTTTTAATTTTGTGTTATTGTAATTTTTTTCTTTGTTTTTTTTTCAAAAAAGAAGAAAGGAAAATGATAGAGAGAAGCAGAAGACAAAGGAAGAATCGATTTCATGGTTTTTTTTATTCGTGTTACAATTTCTTTTGTTGTTGAAATACTGACGTCAATTGTTGAAATTTTGATTTTTTTTTATTATTCTGTTATTTTTTTCTTGTTATTGAAATATAATTTTTTTTAATTTCTATTATTTAATTATAAATTTTTAATTTTTTTATTATATTATTTTTGTTCTATTTTTTTATTATTGTATATTTTTCAATATTTTTTCTTTAATTTTGTAATTTTTCATGTTTTTGAAATATATGTATTTTTATTTCTATTATTTTTTGTTATTGAAACATAATTTTTAAAATTTCTATTATTTAATTATGTATAAATTTTTAATTTTTAATTTTTGTTCTATTTTTTTTTGTTTTTGCATATATTTCATTAATTTTTTTTTAAAATTTTTGTAATATTTTTTCTATTTTTGAAATATATGTATTTTTATTTCTGTTACTTTTTTCTTTTATTGAAATATAAATTTTTCTAATTTTATGTTATTTAAATATACATTTTTTTAATTTCTGTAATTTTTTTTTGTTATTTAAATATATGTATTTTTTCCATTTTATTTTTAACTGTTATTGAAATATAATTTTTTTAAAGATTTCTATTATTTAAATACAATTTTTTTTAATTTCTCAAAATTTTTTTTGTTATTAATACTTTGTTTTGTTGATATAATGTTAGAATTTTATTTGTTTGAAAATTTTGATGCTTTGCATAACTATTTATAGGTTTATTAGTTGATATTTAATAGCACTTAAATATAAAATTAGTACATCCATTAGTTAAGTCCATAATACAAAAAAATCATTATTCTATTAATGGAACCGATCTTATTAATTAACAAAAAATTAACGAATTAAGACAAAAATAAAACATACCTAAAGATCATAAAAATCAGTATGGATTTGGTTTGGTTGGCACAACAATGAGGAAAGGGAAGAAATATATAGCCTTGAGATGAATGGTTCAAAGAAGATGAAGATTTGATTCTGGAGTAAAGGGGTTTGGGTTCATTTGGAGAAATTGGTATCGCTCTGTGATAACGAAGACCACGATGATGATGATTCTGATTTCGTCTTCTAGAACTTATTTTGATCGAAAGACGTGAGGATGGTGATTCTGATTCTTAACCGTCAAAGTGGTTTTTGTCGAGATGTACATTTTCATTCATTAGCTGGCTGGCTTTGATTTCAAGTGGAGTACGCTTATTCTATTCACTCATTGCTATTTGCAACTTATAATTGCAAGGAAAGAAGAAATACCATATTTCTTAACTTTAGTTAATCCTACTTGTAATATTCATTAGTTAGTATATAGTCAACTTGGATGTAATTGTCTTGTTTTTGTTTACATTAAGTTATAATTTTCTTTTAAAAATTAGGAAAATGAATAGAAACAATTATATTTAGTTGAAAAACTATATTTAATTTTTTCTATTTATTTTTTAATTTTTTTGGAGAATTGTATCCAAACATTTTTTTAATAATGACCTATATTGTTAGGAAAAGAATTATTATGAAATTAATTGGAGAAATTGATTTTCAAAAGACAAAAGCTATGAATTAAATTTCATTCATAAATAAATTGTTCCGAGAGCTAAATTTGTAACAACTTGGAGAATAAGTGTGTATTCATCTAGTATTAGTAACCGTTAACTTCAAATCCTAAAATTCGTATTTTATATACGAAGGTTGCATTACAACCATGAAATATGAATTTTTGGATTTGAAGTTAGTGGTAGCTACTCTACTTGATAAATTGCACACTTTTTCCTTCAAGATGTCAAATATTTAGCTCTTCCAACAATTTGTTTCTGATTGAAATTTAATTTGGAGCTTCTTTTTTATTTTTAAATTACTTTCTCCTATTAATTTCATAATAAAAAAAAGTTTTTTTTAAAATTTTTCGGAGTGTCACTAAGGCATATTTAATTTGTTCCAAATTTCGACATTAGTGACAAAGTTAAGACCATGTAAATAAAAGTAGTTGCCACTTATTTGGTTCTCCCTTTTGGCGACGATTTATACACTTAGCGACATCTTTATCTCTTTGCTAATAGCGACACAGTTCTTGGTCATTGCTGAGGCTGTTAGTTTCTTATTTTGCGAGGGCCAGTTTAGTGACGATGTTTTTGCCGCGATGGCGCCGCTAGTGTCTAATAACAACATCGTAGCAGTGAAATCCGTCGTCTATATTTTGCTTTATTCTTGTAGTAAGAGAAAATGTGTTTAGAAGTTGCAGATACCTAGTGAAGGTGTTCAACACCTACAAACTCATTTTCAAAATATAATTTGGCCTTAAAATTATTTTAATTTGATTTATTTAAAATTTAGTGCGAATGTTGTTGATACTCATATAAAATGAAAAATCATATGCTATATCAATTTATTAGTTAATTGGATCAAATTATATTTTAAAATGAATTAAAACTTTTAATTTAGGCATAATTTTGTTATTTGGAATTATGAAAATAAAAATTAAATATATAAGTAAAAGAAAATGACCATAAAATTTAAATTGTATAAGAGTGATAGGTTAATTGAAATAAATAATTTTATTGATTACTGATAAAAGAATATAAATATAAATTATTTAATAATTATAAAAGAAGAAAAATAAAATAAAAATTACAGGACCTGAACATTCACAAACTGCAACCTCAATCCTCGATTTTGGTTTCGAACATGTGAACAAAATAAAATTTGGAGTAGAAAGCACTTTGATAAAAAAAACTAAAATATAATTATAAATATATTAATTATTAAAAAAAAGTAAATATTTTGTAAAATTAAATTAAAACACTTATATATTAGTAATTAGATGAATTTTTTTTTCATTTTATAAAATTTCAAGAATCAATTATCACATCTAGACATCCCAATTAGGTTGGCACCCCTTAACGATCTTTTCATCTTCGAGAAAGCCTAAAAATAAAATTAATCAAATAGAAAAATATAAGAGTCAATACAACCAAGCAACATGCTTGTTAAAATCAATTAAAAACCAAAAAGCACAAGCTAAGCAAATAAAAAAAATTATCTTTTGCTCAAGTCATCATAGATGGCCGAACCACAACTATCAGGAAAAGCGTGCCACCATTGAAGGGACGAACTAGTCTGATCCATATTTGCAAGAATGTCAGCTACTGAGTTGCCTTACCTAAAAATATGAAAGGTTATTGCATTTATACCATTCAAAGTTGCAAGGCATTTTGTCCAAGAAGTGAGCGTTTGCCATGTAACGTTCCTGCCTTTATTTTTGAACAAGTGAACAACGAACATTGAATCACTTTCCAACCAAACGTTGAGCCACCCTTTCTCCTTAGCCTTAAGCATTGTAAAAATGGCTGCTAGTGACTTAGAGATGAAAGCCAAATCATTATCTGTGGGAAAAGTAAAACAACCGATAACAAAACCTCTTGTGTTGCGAAAGACCCCTCCTGCACCTAAACTGTCATCTTCCAAATTGAAAGATCCATGGTTATTCACTTTGATCCAACCTGGTGGAAGGGAAACCCATCTCATTAAAATGATCTTTAGAGCCTTCAAAGGTATTCCCATAATATTCAATTGTGAGAGAATAGCTCTCTCCTAAATCGAATTAGACATAGAGTCGTACCTGAAAAAGTTACATTATTTTATAGCTATCCATATTTGCCTAAAAAAAAGATGAATGTTTGGCTCAATATTTTCAAAAAAATGTAGCATTTCTAGTCTTCCATAAACACTAAAAGATCGAGACAAAAGTTGTTTACCATAACATGTATAGCTGGGAACTAAATTGATGTCACAAAGCTTTCTCCACAAAAGCTTTCAATGGTAAAGACATGTTCAAATTTTACCAAAACAAAGAGGCAAGAGAATTCCAAATCACCTGCGCAAAATAACATTCAATAAACAAATGCTGAATAGATTTAACTGAATATAGTAGACACATATATGGCATAGAAAAATCATGCTACTTCAATGCGTCTTTGGTAGGTAGCCTCCTGTTGATCATTTTCCAATAAGAAAAGGGTCTCGAAGGTGGAATATAAGCTGCCCAGATCAATTATGCCAGTTGTGAACTGTCTCTTTTGTTCACTTTAACTCATAATAGAGTTTTGTAGTAATGCAACCATTAGCTGAATTCAACGAGATACATTTATCTTCCACTGAATCGAGGCCTTGAACATAAAGAACAGATTCCATATTTTTGAGAAAGCAACTTGTAGAGCCTAAGGTATTTTCCATACTTCCTTATTTCGAAATAAAGAAACTTTAATGGTAGGATCTTCATTTCTCAACCTGAACTGAACAACTAGCAAAGGTGTAATCCACCTATCATACCAAAATCCAAGTTTGCTATGTGTTCCACTTAACCATAAAGATTCAGCACTCATAGAGTCATAAAGGTTTTTAATTGAACACTAAAGGGAAGAGCCGAAGAATGACAATTTACATCTGCCATCATTCTTTAAAAAACATTGCTTCATCACATTTAAAGGAAAAGATGTTTTATCCACAAATTTCTAGACCAATTTACACAAGAGAGACTCATTTAGAGTGCTCAAACTCTTGATGCCCAAATGTCCTTCTGAAATAGGAAGACAACAAGTAGTCCAAGACATCATAATAAGCTTCCTAATATCAATAGAGTCGGACCATATAAAATTCCTCATAATTTTTCAATCAATCGAATAAAAGTAGCAAGCCAATGGTAAATAGAAAAAGAGTGAATGAGCGAGCTAGATATTATCGTATTGACCAAAGCTAGCCGATCTGCTTGAGAAAGACTCGTACCCTTCCAACATGCAAATTTAGATAAAATTTGATCCACAAGAAGGTGTAAATAGCTTTTCCTAGGAGCACCTATAAATAAAGGAACCTCAAGATAAGTAAATGGGAGGGTTCCTTAACATATGCTAGAGGAATCCCGCAATGAAGCAAACTTATGCAGAGTCACTAAATTGTCAAAAAAGATGTTAGATTTGTTAAAATTCACACACTGACCTGAAAAGCTTCCATATATTGCTATAACTTGCTTTAACACATCCATATTACTCAATGAGGCTTTGCAAAAAATAATGATGTCATCTGTGTATAATATATGAGTTGGAAAATTGTACGATCCTATATGCATAGGGGCCAATGTATCTTGCTCAACCAATCTAGACAAACCACGACTCAAAAAGTCTTCAGCCAGAAAAAATAATAAGGGAGATAAGGGGTCCCCTTGTCTCACTCCTCCAGAATAAGTAAAATACCCATTAGGAGAGCCATTAACAATAATAGAAACCCTTATTGAATGTAGGATAGACCAAATCCAATAACAAAAGGTTGATGAGAAGCCAAATGCATCAAGAACATCAATAAGGAATTTCGAATCTAAAGTATTAATGGACTTGGAGATATCAATTTTTAAATCCATAGAAACCCCATAACAACTTATATTCAACCAATTAACACCTTCAAAATTAGCTATAATACAATCAGAAATAGATATGTCTTTCAAAAAACTGAATTGATTAGTAGAGATAATTTAGGTAGCAATGATTGAAAGGCGACCAACAATGAGTTTTGAAATCACTTTATAAGCAAAGTTACTCAATAGGTTATAGGCCAGTGATTGTATTAGCACTCAAAACCTTCAGAATTAGGACCATATTGCTATTAACTCCATTGGAAATTAAACTAGAGAAGAAGAAGTATTTCACTGCCTTACATAGCATCTCATAAACAATATCACAATAAACCTTATAAAAAAGGTCTGTGAAACCATCAGGTCTAGGAGTTTTGTTTGAATCCATAGAAAAGATTGTTGTCTTAATCTCCTCATCAGAAAGGGAGCGGATCAAAGAAGAATTTTCATAAGTTGTCATCAAAGATGAGATAATGTTCTTAATACAATGAGTGTTAGAATTAACATCATCATCCCTGTTAAATAAATTATCATAGAAGGAAAGGATATGATTTTTAATTTCATCTTGATCAAAAGATAAACTGCCATTCAACATGAGACTGTAAATAACACATTTTGAATTTCTTCTAACATGTAAGTTATAGAAGAAAGATGTATTTCTATCCCCTTCCTGTAGCCATTTCGCATGACTTTTGTCCCTTATAAAAAGCTCATGATGTTTAAGATGAACATCTAGCTTTTTTTGAGCTTTAAGCTCGCTTTTTATCTTATGATCAGTAACCCCATTTGCCACAATATCAACTTGAATGGCCTCCAAATTCTGAAGTACAGCTACAATATTATCATTTAGATTCCTAAATACTAATTTGTTCCAGCCATATAACCCATTACGCAGATGACGAAACTTAGCAGTAAGAACTTGCATTGGGTTGCCATAAACCTATACAGTTGCCCATGAATCATAAATAAATTGATGAATATCTGGGTGCCCTACCCTAATTGATTAAAACCTGAAAGTAGAATGAGATGGGGCATTAATCATATCAGCAGACAATAATATAGGAGAGTGATCCGATTGGTGTCTAGCCAACACCGAGCAAGAGACACGACTTCAGCTAGTAAATAAATCTAGTGAATATATAGATCTATCTAATTGACATTCCACATGATTAACATCATTGTTACATCAAGTGTATTTAGCTCCTGAAGGGGACCTTCATTATGAAGCAAACAATGATTAATAAAAGTTCGAAAATCAAAGCTAGGTCTATTAGCTGGAGTCTTTCCTGATTTCTCATGAGCACACAAAATCTCATTAAAAACACCCATTACCACCCAATTTGTCAGACTAGCAGCATAGATATTATTTAATTCTTCCCGTAAAGCTCTTCTCCAAATCATACAAGTACTTACACAAATGAAGTAAAATTTATGCAACAAATTATTAATCATAAAATCTACAGAGATGAATTGCTCATCTACATAAGAATCACTCATAATAAAATCATCTCTGCAAAGCAACCAAATAGAAGGCAAATCTTTAGTATTAACAAGTACCAATTTCAAATACAATGAACTTAAAAAATGCAAAGGAATATTAGAGAACTATACCATAGGTAAAGCTAAAACAAACCAAATTCGCAGAGTAATGAACACATAAATTGCACAATACTCTCTAAGTATCTGAATTACCTAGACCCCTACAATTCCAGTAAAAGGTCTTCATAAATTAAGACAATCAAGTGGATGGACCACTTTCTTAGTGAGGGTAGGCTTGTATTTTTTATGCTTTGTGTTCTTCATCTTAGACTTCTTTTAGCATGTCACATTATGCCATTCATTAGCTTCCTTAATTTGTTCAACAGTCTTGACAGCCGAGTCCATTCTACTTAGGACTGACTTAGGAGAATCTGAGGCTTCATCCATGAAACCTACCTACGAGTAACTAGCAGTTGCACCTATTTCAAGGTATAGATTAGTTATTCCAGTCTACTTACCTGGGAGAATATGCTCAGCCTCATGCACAGGCTGTAATACAACATTCTCATGTCCGTCTAATGAAATATCATTATGAGGCTCTGAAGGCAGCTTTTCTGTCGAAGTGTGCTACTATCCAGCTTTTGACTGACCCTTAATATATCAATTATTTTTTCCATGACTTGTTTAACTGGGATGATCGATGCATGTCGAGAAATAGGAGCCCAATCCTTCCTTTGGGAAGAACAATGTTCGCCAGAAAATATACTACTAAATAGCAACCACAAGTATACAGGCTATTAAAATGTAGGATGAGAATCCAAGGACATATCCCTAAGGAACAACTTATCGTGGCTAAGCTTAATCAATTTGTTTCTTTAAGAACAAGTAAAAGTAAAAGAGATTTTAGTTTGAAATTAAAAAAGTAAAGAAGACAATAAATTAAAGCAAGCAAGTAATGAATATATATATGCAATGTTATAAATATGTCTAGAGAAGTTAACAGTCCATAGTCTATCATTTATGATTTCAAACTATTAACTTTATTATTTAGTTTCAACAATCTAATGTTTCATGTAATCATTCAACTAGAGCTTATTCTAGTTTAGCTAATGCGTTTATAGAAGTAATCTAGAGAAAACATGCATCAATCAAAGTATTTAAGACTAAAACTTATGAACCCCATTCATTTTAGAATCCTAATTGAATAATTCCAAGTTTAGACTTCCACTCTCGCTCCATCGTTCAAACCCTAATTAAACTAATTGGTGATTAATTAATTTGTTTATAATCATTAATTCAATTGAATCAAGTAAAAGTTAAACCTTAATAATAAAGCTCATCATAATTAATCATATCAAGACTATTTCATGCTTCAATCACTACAGAAAAATGAATTTAGTTCATGATTGATTTAGAACTCAAAAAATTAATAATAAGTCTAAGAGAAATCATGCTTAATACCCTTAACGTAAAGAAAACCTAGAATTAAAGTAATTAAATTAAGAATAAACCTCAATTAATAGTCGAAAAACCCAATCTCCTTGGACAAATTCAACTTCAATCTTTAACAAGAGCTAAATTAACAAAAAACTTAAGAAAAACAATGGAGAACAATTAAAACATAAAATTCTAAACAAATTCTCTAAATTTTATTGATGGAAATTGAAAGGATGATATTGATGGTGTGTTGGTGATTGGTGTCGAATGTGTCTTTTAACATTTAATAAACTTGTTTAAATAGAGAAATAAGTTGTCTTGACATTGGAAACCTCAATACGAATTCGACTTGAATTATGATTCAGACTTCAGCTTGGAAAACCTATTTTCTCATAAGAAGTACTAGATCCATGACCTTATCAAGTACGCACATGGACTGTGCATCTAACATTCTACCCTGTGCGATTTAGGGCCTTATAAGCTCCTCCCATCCAGTAACTTGCACGGCCTGACGCACGACCTCTCAGGAGATCTGTATGGCTCGTGTAATCATTAAATATTTTGAACTTTAAGCTTGTTTCACTCCAGAGATCCACACGACCTGACTCCTCGATATGCACGGCCCTTACCTGGCCCGTACTATTGAATTTCTCTTAAATTTTCTTCACCAATTCTTCAAGTCGTACAGAAACTTCGTTTATTAATCGAATAACTCTTTATTTCATGGATTTCTCTAAAACACACTTTAAAAAATTCATTAAATTCAATTTATGGGAAAAAATATACCTAAATGTAAAGGAAAAATAAGTAAAACTTCATACAAAATAATTCCCCCACACTTAAGCGTTTGCTTTTTCTCAAGCAAAACTAGAATAATTACTTAGGACTTTGAAAAACAAAACTGTCTTAAATCAAAATTTTGAAAAACCAAGTTGCAATTTTTCTCATTCTAATTACTTATTTAGTTTAATATCAAAATTTTAATCTCAAATAAACCAAAAATTAAACGTAGAACTAACTTTCAATAATTTTACAACATAATTAAACATTAAAATTTAAGTTAAATGTATAAGGAAAACTTCTTTTCATGCAACAAAACAAAAATTTAGGTTAGTCATAATGTTCATCCTTAGGAATTAATTCAATCCTTTTGAAAATAACACACATATCATGCAAATTATTACTTTAAGCACATGCACTTTTATTACTTTTTTCCTTTTAATCACATTAAGCAGCCCAACTTAACTAATTCCATCATAAACCTTTTGATACGAAGGTAAACACTTTGTGGTGCTGACCCCCGGTTACTCAGTTCATCACTTATATAAGTCAGATAGTAGCATTGTTCATAGTTCCTTTTTTAATTTTTGTTTCACTTTGTGCAAAACAGGAACTAGCAGAACATTGAATTATTTTCAAATCTTTGTATTTTTAGTGCAAACTTTTCAATTATTCACAATCAATGTAAGTTATATCAAAAAGACATCATTAAAACCTAAGTTTTACTTAAAATTTTTCACCAAAAGCTTAGTTTCACAACAATCAATCTGTAAGCTCAAACTTTTAGCATAATTTGTTTATTTTTAATGATACTATAAACTTAACAAAACTCTTTACTTTGAAGTTCTAAATTAAAAAATCTAGCAATTTAATAATAAAATTAATACATCCAACTAAACCAGTAATTATAAATCAAAAAATTTTTCACCAAGAATTTCAACAACGCAATTAAGATTATTAAGTTATCTTATCACAAGTTAAAACTTATTTCAGCTTGAGTCCAAACCAAAAATCAATATTTTCATATTTTTCAAACACCACCCTCACCCCCCACCCATCCACCCATCCACCCACCCACCCACCCACCCACCCACCCACCCACCCACCCACCCACACACACACACATACACACACACACACACACAAGATACACTTTGTCCCTAATGTGTGAAAACTGAATAAAAGAAAAGAAAAGTGAAAGGGAAAAGAAAAAGAACTTGCCCATTAAATTACCAGTGATAAAAATTAGAATGAGGCTCCCAAGTTGAGCCTAACAACCTGCTTCTATGCATCAAATCGATTTGTACTAAAGTTCCATCACCATCCACAGATATATACATCAATTATGTCTCAAAATTATCAAAAATAAGAAAAACATAAAAATAATAAATAAAAATTAATAAATAGTATCAAAAAATAGTAAAATAGAATAAAATAAAAAAAAAGGAAAAGAAAAGATACGAAAATAAACCATAGTTCCATAATAAAAAAGCATCACTAATTGTTAGAAGAAATCTCTTTGAT
>CAOJBK015795963.1:0-16683 GCA_948294925.1 Codiaeum variegatum | reverse complement strand
CTAAACCTTCTTCGTTTCAATTGTGTTTTGCACAATAATTGGTTTGATCCTTGATGTTGATTATGGGTCCATTTTGGTTTACTTATTTGTTAAAGAGTTTAATGAATATCTAAACCAAACCATGTCAAAGTGTTTTGGCATTGAAAATGTTTTATTAAAAAAAAATCGAATGGTTACTGTTCACACAGATTGCTGTCCAATTCTGGACAGCATTCTGTCTTCCGCTGCGCGACTCCGTATTCGCCCTTCAATCATCAAGTTAACACTTTTTAGTACTCTGTAAAATTTAATTTAATTCCAAAAAAGGTTGTAAAAATATCAAAACAGTCCTCCAAATGATAAAAATTACAGCAATGTCATTGCATGCAACATTACCCATTTCTTTTTTATTTTGATTATTCTTTTAGACAAAAATACTCAAGTCCAGCAACAAAAATAAATCATTACAACTCATTTACTCACATTCCCATCAAGAACTTTAATCCCATGCCCAAAACATACATGCATGTAGCTAAAAAGATGATCAAAATACTCACCAATACTTACCTTTCAATGGATGATCATTCTCTTTTCTTAGTTTTGCTTCAATCCTTCCTTTGATCATCATTTGTAAATAAAACCATGAAATCGCATATTAGGAAGAGGTATTTTAAATAAAAATGGATAGATAAATAAAAGAAATAAACTATATCATCACAATCTTACACTTACCTTAATAAGAGTTGAAAAACTAGCTTGCATGCACTTAGATTTGCTTTGATCTTTTGCTAGTTCTTCTTCCTATCTTCCTTTAATTCTCTAGTTAACTAATAAATAACTTGAAATTGTGATAAATTGAAAGAATTTGAGAGATAGGGGGAGAAATTGAGGCTGCCAAAATTTTAGAGAGAGGAAAGGAGAGTTTTGTTTCTTTAATTTGCTAAAAGGAAGACAAGACTAAAAGCATTAGTCTAGGTGTTGTGGTGGGATTTTTATCGACAAACAAAGGATTAATTAACTTGATAATAATCCTTATTTTAAGTGTCTGGTGTAAATGTATAGAGAGAGCTAATGAAGCATTAATAATGCTGAAATTTCTTATTCTTAATCTCACATGCTAATACACTCTCCACAACCATTAGTTTCTATATTAGTTTTTAATCTTTATTCAACTATGACCTTAAACCTCAATTACTTACTTAATTAAAGATCTAATTTGGTCAATATTATGACCCTAGGTTAGGCTACCTTATCACATAAACTAGACAAAAACCTACCCATTGTCATTTTTTACTCCCACTTTGGTTATTTATAATATATTCTATTAGAGACAAATAAATGCTCTTAATATAATATTATCATTTTTATTATCTTTATTTAGTATTATTATTATCATATCTTATCTCAAAATAGAATATAGCATATTAAAAATAAAAGTAGGCTCATGTATTTGCAAGATGAAAAATTAAAAATACATGGTCATATAATTTTCTAATTTGCTAGTTAATAAATAAAAAAATATTGTTATTTAATAATGGACTTGTAAAAATTTTATGATGAGTCTGGTGTATTTGTAAAATGAATTTATAAATTAATAGGAGTTAATTTTCACAAAATTAACCTTCTAGTCGCTCCAGAGCTTATCGACCCAATTTTCTGATCGTTCTATGAAATGTTGAAAACTCAGTTCGGTAAAATACTGCAAATCGTTTTCTTCATTCATATAGATATTATTCGTAGTTAATTCAATTTTAATTATTTATTCTAATTTTATTGTTATTCGATTCTATATATTCGTTAGCTCTCGGGTCCTCGATTTCTGTTTGTTATCTATGCTGAAGCTTACAATTTTCCATTTAGTCGCAGTATCTATATTCCAGTCTCTTGGAGTCTTGTATGGATTTTGAGGATGGTAAACTTTACTTTCTCCTTCATGAGTATCTTCTAGTGTATCCCAAATTTCTTTAGCCATTTCATAAGTCGATACCCGGTTGAACTCCGTTTCATTGAGAGCACAAAAGATGAGATCAATTGCCTTATCATTTCTTTGAAGTCTCTACTTATCTTCATCGGAGTATTCTTCTGGTCTAAGGACATTTGCTATGATGGGATATCTTGGAATGTAAGGACCATTCTCCACTATATCCCAAACATCATATCCTTGTGATCGAAAATGAAACCTCATGCAAACCTTCCATTGATTGTAGCATGAACCATAAAATAGAGATGGTCATGTTGAGAAATGACACTCTTGGAATGGTATAAGTGTGGAACCACCAATACCTACCATTATTGATAATTAGCTTTCTAAATTGTAAGATTTTAGCAAGAAATGAAAGCTTGGCTCTGATACCAATTGTTGTCCCAACAATGGACACCAAGGGGGGTGAATTGGTGTGTTGAAACTTTTTTTAGATTTTTCAATCAATGTTACCAATTTAATTATTTTAAAACTATTTCCAAGCAAAAGAAAATAATATCACAATGTTAAAGACCAATGTATATTGGATTTATGAAAAAGTTAGTTTCAAATCACCAAAAATAAGCTAAAAATAGCACAATATAAAAAGAATAATAAATAAAGGAGAGGGAGAAGAGATTGGTCAATTTTTATAGTGGTTCGACAACTCCTCCTACATCCACTCTCTCAATTAACTGATTGAGGTTCCACTAGCATCAACCGAAGCCTCTAAGCTTCTAGTTCTTCGGGATTTCGCCCAATTACAACGATGGAGCTTACAACTTCAAATAAAAGTGTTTGAGCATTTACAAGATTACAAGTTAAAAGACTTGTTTACAGTTGCTAGGTTAATGATTTTTAAAGAAGAATCATAGTTAAGTTTTTCTTAAACTCAAAGGGTTACAATTAGAGTTCAAAAGTTTAAGAAAACTAGAAATAATGAGCTAAGAGAGCTTAAAACTCTAGAACAAATGTTTACAAATGTAATATAATAGTTCTTGAATCTTGTTAACTTTTTATCTGAAGTCCTCTTTTATACTTTAGCCTCCTTGGAGCCAAAATAGTGTCTCTAACATTTAAAAAGTATAAATGACATCATTTCCAACGGATTCTAACAGACACCATACAAGCGTATGGGTTAGTTGAGTTTGAAATAATTAGTTATTGGAGTTCATATGGGCATATAGTGCCCTATGCACACTGGCGTATGGAATTTTCCCTAAAATTTCGTAGCTATTTGTACTATCATACAAGGGGTATGATCTTTTCCATACGATCATATGGTAAGCTCCATATGAGCATATGCTTGCTTTTCTGCACAATTTCAAAACACTTTATTTCTAAAATGATTGTTAATCCATTCAAAGTGTTTATAAATATATTATAACCCCCTCATGAACGTATATATGCACCAAATGCTCCTTAAATGCTCATTTAATCATGAAAATGAAATTTTTACAAATATATTTCATTACAATGAATAACTAGACTATCAGTTTTGGAATCATCAAAATATGAAGGATAACAATAAGTATACATCCTCTACTCCAACTTTTGGCTTGGGCTACCATTCGACTAATGATTAAATTAAAGAGGAAAAGGCTAAGGTAAGAGATAGGTGTGCCATAACTAAGAAAGGGGGAGAAGTTGATATTCCTATGAGGCCCTATTTTAAGTCCTTACATGGATACTTTATGAAAGAAGGAGAGACAATTCCTTACTATGCTTTTCATGAACTTTGGGTCTGCCCTGTGACTGGTATTAAGATTGCTAGATTTGAACTCTTCTCTGATTTCAAGCTACCACCAGAGGACTGCCAGCCAATCTATTTTCTAGCTAAGGATTATGAAGAAAATATGGAAGCTAGCCTTTTTGGAGAAACTGAATCTGAAATCGAGTCTGAGTCTAAGTATTTTAATTTTGAGTCTGGTGATGTAACTGGTCCATCGTGCTTTAACTAGGAATATGATTTAACCATGGACCTGTCTCCCATTTCTAGCAATAAAATGACAAGGTTTTATTGTTAGGATCTTTTCTCTTTGTTTCTTTTTATGTTCCAACTGAAGAATCTGACCTCAGTCAATCGGAAAAATAGAATAATAAAATTAATGAAACAGAGATGTAATTAAAGAGCCCATAATTACTGGCACGCATGACATTCCTAAAATACATTCATTGCATTTGAATGCATGAACAAACAAGACACTGAATCCATGATTAAAATCTTCGAAGACTGCTTCACCTAGAAGCCCTATGACATGCCCGGGCTCAATTCAAGCTTTGTCATCCATAAGATCCCAACATATCCAGACTATAAGCCTGTCAAGCAGAAATTGAGAAGAATGAAAATGGCATGGTCCATTCCAATCAAGGGGGAAGTTTCTAAACAACTATCTCACTAATTCATTAAGCCAATCAGTCACTCGTGATGGTTAGCAAACATCGTCCTAGTACCAAAGAAGGATGGGAAGGTTAGAATGTATGTAGACTACCAAAATCTGAATAAGGCATACATTAAGGATAACTTCCCTCTGCCTCACATTAACTTACTAGTTGATGCATTAGCTGGTTTAGAGATGGTTTCCTTAACCGATTTGGTCGATGGGTATAATTAGATTTCAATACATCCTCTAGACAAGGAGAAAATAGCTTTCATCATAGAATGGGGCATTTATTACTATAGAGTCATGCCTTTCAAATTAAAGAATGATGGAACCACCTACCAGAGGATGGCCACCACAATCTTCCATGACATGATGCAACGAGAAATGGAAGTTTATGTTGATGACATGGTCATTAAAGGTACCACTATCGAACAACATTTGCAAGTAGTGGAGAAGTTCTTCCTTAAACTTTGCCAGTACATCCTTAAGCTCAGTCCTGCTAAATGCATATTCAGAGCCTCTTTTGGAGTGTTCATCAGTCATGTGGTTAGTAAAAAAGGAATTGAGATCAACCTTGCCAAATCCAAAACAATCACTAACATGCCACCTTCTAAAATAGAAAAGGAGATAAAGGGGTTCCTAGTTAACCTCTAATACATCAGTTGATTCATCCAGCAGACCCAGACGTAATCAACATAACTAGCTCAGCAGTACTAAGTTTTCTCTCAATGTCTTTCTAATTTCTTTCTTTTCTCTTCTTCAATTCTTCAACAATTAATTTGCAATGACGATTATGCATCAGTGATCCTTTGAACTGCAGACCCAGACGTAATCAACAGAACTAGCTCAGCAGTACAACATTAAGCATACGTTCCAAAAGACTACCAGGCCCCAGGACAGGAGGTCCACCTTGGGCGATTTGTTGAGGAACTTTTGCTTGCAGTTGCTTAGCTTTGAGCATAAGTGTGAGATTCCTGGTAGCAGTCCCCCTTTGAGTTTCTGAATGCTAGCAAGAGCAATCTGCCAAATCTGACCAAAAGTGATCACTAGACACCTGTGGTCCAATATTCAACCTACCCAAGAAAAATTCCTCCAAATAGTGGAATGAGCAATTTCAAGAAGACTTCAAATGGATTAAGTCATATCACTTTATTCTGGTAGTTCTACAGCCTCCTAAGCTTGGCAAACCACTACAACTCTACTTAATAGTCACCGACGAAGCCATGAGGGCCATGCTGGCACAAAGTGCCCCATGCTCTCATAAGTAAAATGCCATCTACTATTTGAGCAAGAGAATGGTGACACAAGAGCTCAAATACTATTATATTGGAAAGCTCTGCCTGGCTCTGGTATGAGTGTGTCATAAATTAAGACGTTAATTGAGGCCATACATCACACATGTCCTTGCCGACAAGAGTCCTCTGAAGTATCTCATGGAAAAGCATGTCCTTAATAGTAAGATGGCTAGATGGATGGTGTTCCTAATAGTTTATGACTTCAAGTATGTATAAAGGAAAACCATCAAGGGTAGTGTCATTGTCGACCAACAGGTTGCTGCCCCGACAGGCGATCATTGGGAAGAACCTGAATTTCCTAATGAGGACATCTTATTCAATTAGATTGAACCATGGAAACTATTCTTTAATGGAGCAGCCAACAACAAAGGATATGGTATCAAGATGGTGTTCCTTATGCCTACCGGGGAAAGCTTACCTCTGGCAATCAAAATGGATTTTGAGGTAACAAATAATGAAGCTAAGTATGTAGCCTATGTATTTAGATTAGAAATAGCTATTCAGATTGGTAGTAAAAACTTAGAGGTGTATGGAGATTCTAGCCTCATAGTTTCTCAAGCATTGGGGAAATGGAAAATCAGAGAGGAGTGGTTAATTCCTTACCATAAGTGACTCAAAGAATTGGCAGCTAGCTTTGATGCCTTATCTTTCACTACTTGCCAAGAACACAAAACATATTTGCCGATACACTGGCCACTCTAGCATTAATGATAGAAATACGTGATGGGTTCCTTATCCGTCCTATTTTGATAAGCATCAATCATAGACTGATCTGTCAATCTCACTACCTAAGTATTTAAAATTTTGAACAGAAACCTTAGTACTGGGATATTTATAATTACCTAGCAAAAGGGATGTATCCTAAAGGGGCCTCCAAATTAGAAAGGAGAACTCTAAGATAACTTGCCAGCACTTATATTCTAAGGGGGGATATCCTCTATAAGAAAACTTGGAATGACATCCATCTAAGGTGTGTTTTTGAAGAAGGCACCCATATGAATAGGTGGGCATTGGCCCACAAAATCACAAAGCAAGGCTACTACTGGCTCACTATAAATAGAGATTATGTGCAATTCACCCAAAAATTCCATAAGTGTCAGACTTATGCCAAGCTTTAGAAGCTTCCTCCCTCGCCATTTAATTTGATCATGACTCCTTGGCCTTTCATTGTTTAGGGCATTGATGTCATTGGAAAGATTACACCAAAGTCATCTGTTAGCCATGAATACATTCTAGTGGCTATCGATCACTTCACCAAATGGGTGGAAGTTGTACCTTACCATGTCCTTGACTCGAAGATGGTTACTCAATTCATCAAAATAAACATCATCATAAGGTATGGTGTTCCATTTGAAGTCATCTTAAATAATGGTTCCCACTTCCAAAAAGAGGTAGTTGTTCTCTTGAAAAAGGAAAAGATACAACACCACATGTGTTCTTCTTACAAACCTCAAACTAATGGAGTAGTTAAGGATGCTTATAAGCCCTTGAAGAACTTACTTCAAAAGATGATCAGTAACCACAAAGGTTGGCACTTATACCTTCCAAATGCCCTCCTTGGGTTAGAACTACATATAAATCAACCACTAAGGCAATGCCTTATCATTAGTCTATGGAATGGAAGTAATCCTGCCAATAGAGTTACAAATTCAATCAGCAAGAGTTCTCTAAGAAGCACAAATCTCTAAGCTTGACTAGTAATAGGCCTACTATGACCAACTCTACCTGATTGATGAGAAAAGGTTAGAAGCCCTTCATCATACTCAGAACTACCAGCTGAGACTTGTAAGGCATTTCAACAAAAGAGTCAAGGACTGCAAACTTAGAGAAGGTGATCTTGTCTTGAAAGAAATCAAACAACTTGTATAAGACCCTCAAGGGAAATTCAGACCTCCTTGGAGTGGGCCCTACGTCATCAAAAAGATCATGTTAGACAGAGGTGTCAGCCTAATGAACTTCGATGGTAATGAGTTTAGTCCTCCTACCAACCTTGACCAGGTCAAGAAATACTACATATAGTGTTTTTGTTGCATGAGCATGCATCTGGCATCACTTTTCTATAACAAGAACAATGTGGACCTGATTCTCCAAAAATTACCATGTACTTCATCTTTCAAAATATATTATAAGGAGATACATAGGTAGCCTTCATAGGCACGGTCCAAAGAATTCAATAAAATTTAAAGTTTCATTCTCATTGAGCTCTTTAACATTGCATGCAAGAGCAAAAATAAGTAAATAAACAAAATTAAAAAAAAAACTGCTAAGTTGAAAACCCAAGTGGGTGGCTTAGGAAAAATTTAGGGTATAGCATGTTAGATTGAAGACCGAAAAGGTGGTCTAGGCAATAATAAAGGCAGCTCGGTAAGTTGAAAACCCGAAAGGGTGGCATAGGAAAAAATAAGAGCTTAATAAAAATAAATTATGTTTTATTGAGGACTTATTCATCTTTTAAAACATCCAAAATAAAATATTCTAGATAGAAAACAAAAAAAAACAAAGTCTTATTCTCAAAAGAAACCTAGCCTAGACTCAGACCACTCCTCAATCTCAGTCAAAAGAGCATATCACTTCACTTTCTCTTTACACCAACATGCTTCGATCCACCAGTCTATGTACTCTTGAAGCTTTTCATAATCATCACTAGGAATCAACATCGCTCCCTTAAAGTCTCGAATCCAACGGGAGAGAACTACTCTAGCCACTCAAGCATTCACAATAGTTGCCTTAAAAAAGGGACCATTTAGGGGCACATCCTAGTCATGTCCTGTTTAACAAAGAACTCTGGTAGCTTGATACCATGCCACCTCTTTTAAACCAAGATGGTACACATGCTTGAATCTTTAGCTCCTTAGCATGAACTATTTGATCTTGTACCAAGCAAGTCTTTGAAGAAAATTAGAAGGACTCAATTCCATCAGTCAGATAATCCATTCCTTCTCAATAGGAAAACAGATAACAATTCTCATAGTTTGATACCATGAAGCAAGATAATATGGTGACTCAGGACCAGGAACAATCTTAAGATGGTCTCTTAACCAAATTTGAAAGAAAGCATGAAAGTTAAAAAACAGCCTTATAGACGCTAAAATAGACAAGTAGTGAAAAGGTCTAAAATACTTGGAGTATAATGGGACTAATGGTCTAAGGCTCCCTCGAGATACAATGAAGATCGAGGCTCAACACTGTCTTAGCCAAAATCATACCTGTAATTGATTTCTAATCGCCCATCTAGGGTATCAGCTCAACCACCCTTGCACTACCCTATCCAACTGGGCCCATAAAAATATAGCATGCTGTCAACACAAATGCATAGGCTCTCAACCTCCTAGCAGACTAAACAAAATCATTATAATTCTCCCAAAACATATTGGCCATAAGAGGAAAATCCATAAAATCATCTTTCACTATACTAGAAGCAACCTCTGTGCTCAAGTCCAAAAGCCTCTTGGAAGAGTTAAAATAGCCTACCTTTCAATTGGAGCAGTCATATCAGCCTCAGGTCATAACCAAGCAAAACAGAAAATTCTTTGAAAGTCAGATACATCTTGTCCATACTAACTGCAATAAAAAAAACATGATCTATTGGATCTCAAAATCTGATACAAGCATTTAAAAAATCCTAATCAATGTTGTTACCTCTAAGTGTCAGCAAAGTACTCATCTCGTACTTCTCGAGCTTGATTATGCTCAATTGGTTTAATTTCTAGCACCATCCATGCATCATATGACTGGAATGGGACTCCATTTTGCGAGGCAAAAGCAAAAAGAAACTAAATTTTTTGTTAAAAAAATGTTTTCTTATGATTTTTTGAATGAAAAATAAATTTCCATACGAATATATATAGTGGCATGAAAAATGAGGTAGAAAAATGGAGTTTGGAAGGCTAAGCATGCGAGCCCATGCACCAGAAGCTAGGTGCATGAGTTAACCCATTGGTACATGTGCCAATGCTCAGGCACATGAGCCAGTCCGCGCGTCGACCCAGCATGTCAAAACGATCAGTTTGACCCGATCCAATTCCATTTTTGCACAGTTTTTTACCAAAAAAGCTTTCAAATTTCTCAAATAAAATTATTATTTGAAGTGGAAACACAAACAAAATGAAAATTTTCAGAGTTTTATAATAGAATTCAAAAGCACAAAGAAAAAAATGATAAGTTTTATAAAATAAAAAAAGCAATGGGGCCTCATTAAGTAAAGCATCTCATGCATCATCCTCTCTGGATGATTCCTCATCATCATCATCAGCCACTCTAATATCGTTGCCCTGGGGACCAAGTCTCTAACCACCCAAGGCTCCTTCCGACCCTCAGCAACACTCAAAGGGAACAACGTCGTACTTAAAGAAAACAGAGTTCGTTGATGGATATCATGACCCTGAACGTATAATGGGGTGCAAGCTTGCAAAAGAACAAATGTCAAAATATTGGAAGAAATAGGAAGATCACTAAGAAAAATCATAAACTCACCGTTGGAGGTAAAATGGTTAGGTCAGCATGCACCGTGCCAGGAAAATACTTATAGCCCACATGATGGGACCTCATCACTCCGTTCGTATCCAAATAAGAAATATGGTCAGCAAAACTAGGGAAAGATCCCTAAACCTGACTTAAACTTTCAAGCATCATAGATGTAGAGCACCCTCCCTGAAGAAATTGAACTGGAACTGGGCATAGCTCAATCAGAAGAGCAACCAATCTGACCACGAGGCCTACGCCTCGAGGCAATAGCACCAGAAACCACTAGAACCTGATTTGGTCTAGCAAAGAGTAGAGGCTTCCCTCTCATCAAATGGGTAGAAAGAAATGTTGGGTAAGAGCCATCCTGAATTACCAGCTCCTACCTAGCCTTCCCGATCCTCCAAAAGTCAAAAGTAGAAATGACTTAAAGGCTCTCCCATTATCAAAGGAGGATTAACTAGTACAACTAACTCTAAAGTCATCTGGGCCACAACTTGCTCACTTAGATAGCACTCCATGGTCTCATATGAACCCAAGATAATCCATCTATCAGTAAAAGTGATACCCAAAGCAAAAAGATCAGCATCCCCCAAAGCACTATAATCAAAAGGGGACCAGACAACCTAAAAGGACAATAAAAAATTAGAACCTATGAGCAAATAAAAATGTGAAGCTATTCAGAGCATACCTCGGTAACCATGGCCAAAATGCCTCGATACTCAAAAAATGAGAAATTAATATGAGGAGCAGCCTAAGACTCCTTGCATCACATTCTTCCCGTCAGGATTAGAGTGTCATCTCTGATAATAGTCCTAGGGGTAAGGGCTGGAATATGAGAAAAAACCCAGAGCTGCAAAAAGACAAAGTTAGCCGATTGTGAAAGAAAAATCTCAAAAAAGATAAAAGAGAAATACTAACCTCCTAGACTATTAAAGTCACGTGAATGCTTATCCCATCATCCTTGGACAGTATGCCTATCCCTTTATAAGCCATAGCCAATGCGACACAACTTAGTCATAGTGACCAAGCAAGTTCAAGTTGAACAAAGAAGCCATCACCTTCAAATCAACATACCCTCTCTGATTGTATAGAAAAATGGTAGAGAGGATGATCAGCAAACATACTTTGGAACACTAATCAACATAATAAGACACTGGATTCATCCTCTTAATCAAGCTAATCAACTAAGATCTAGCAACCATTGCTTTAAAGTTGCAATGGGGTACCTCCCCAAGGAAATTATGCAGAGTGTGGGGAGGTCATACCTATGTATCGAAAACAACATGCCTAGACCCAAATTGCATAACGTTCAGGCAAGACCACTCAATAGGAGTCATGGTCATCTCTCCCACAGGCAAGTGGAATGTATTGGTGGTTTGCCACCACCTCTCAGCCAGAGCAAAGATAAGGTTCCTATCAGGAGTGCGATCAATATCAAGACTCATCCAGCTAGATAGATAAGTATATGTAATACGAATAGCCACATCCTGGAAACAATTTAGAAAGGACAACACCTCAGACAGTTTGGACTGAGCACCTTGCTAACTGTGCTCAGTATCCTACAGGTAAAAATCCTATCATGTTCTATTTTTTTATTTTTATTTTATGCATAAAATAGAGTGCATTAAAAAATAAAAAGAGCAAAAAAATAGAGTGTATTAAAAAATAAAAGAGCGAAAAAATAAAGTGCATTGAAAAAAATAAAGAGTAAAAAAAGAGAGCGCATTGAAAAATAAAATGAGAGAAAAAAATAATGCATACCAAAAAAGAGAGAATAAACAGAAAGCAATGAAAAATGCACAAAAAATAGAGGAGAGAAAAGAAAAAATACTAATGGATAGTCATGCCAACTGCAATGCTCCTGCCTCTTCTATAAAAGATTGGCATTCGAAATAATTGGAGGTTTAATAGCCGCCATTGAAGGTAGACAGTCTGGAAGGTAGTTAGAAACGTCAAAAGTATTGTCAGTAGATAGATCAGGCAGACCATTAGGACCAAATATATCGTTTGATGGACTAATCAGAATGTTAGTAAAAACGAGTAACTCTTCGACAAAACAGTCAAAATCGTTGACAGAGCTAGAAAAATCAATAATAGTCTCAGTCTCACCCTCTAATGCCACATGCAGCAGTGCAAACAAATCCACCTCCTTAGTAGTACCTATTGGTATCATCCAAAAAGTATTTTTACAAGAAACTATCTTTTGAGAGAAAATAGAAGTTGAGAAGAAGAGAATAAAGGAAATGGTGAAGAGAAAGGAATTTCTAAGCCCTTTTTAAAGGCACATGCATGGGTCTTCTGCATTTAATGTGTTCACACTTATCATTCCCATTTTCCTCAAAACAAACCTACTAAAAGGGGCAGGTGTGAACCTATATTTTTATACCATTAAATTCGGCCCGTCAATATGAGCCCATGGACTCAAATCGTACTCAAACGAACCTAGAAAACTTAAAATCGAACTGAATTAAACTAGACCGAATACCCTGAACCGGGCCCATGAGCCAATGCCCAAGCCCATGATCCAAGGCCCTAGTGTATGAGCCAAGGCCCAAGCGCATGCGCAAATGCTCTAGCGTATGAGCCAAGACTCTAGCGCATGAGCCAGTGGCCTGGCAAATAAGCCAAAGGCCTAGCACACTGGCCCATTTTTTTTACTTTTCCTACTTAATTTTTCAATGAATTCGACCCTTTGGTACTCAGTTCGAATAACTTTTTAGACGTTGAAACTCTACCGAATTATTATAAGAAATAGCCCTAAACACTAAAACTCTATCAAAATTTAGACTAAAAACACCTGATAATCCGATTCCTATCAGAATTCACTTTGACATTTTCAAGTCAATTCAAATCTAGTTCATTGACAGACCACTCCGAACACAACAGAGACTCATTTCAGTCGTATCAAATCCTCCGAGGAGCCAGTTCTGAAATTCTAAAAGCCAAAGGTAATACAAATGGTAAATTATTCAATTTGGTTCTAAATTTAAGCCCTAAAACCTTACTTAGGCAATTTCACTATATTCAAACTCATTTTTATTAATCAAAATCTGAATTGATTAATGGCTTATTCCGCTAATTTGTATAAAAAATAAAATGAATTAGCTTCTGAATACACAACCACTAACACACTTTTCAAAACAACCCCACCATTAGTAAGAAGGGATAATGGCGTGGGGTTTGATTCTCATTCAAAGGGATACGCCAACAAGTTGTTTTAAGGCTTCAACTCCAAAATCATGTAGTTTTCTTTATTATTATTATTATTATTATTATTATTATTATTATTATTATTATTATTTTATGTATTTTGTTCTTTGGTTGTAATTGTTTATTTTCATTGTTTCATACATGCTCTATATAATCTATAGTTGGAGAATTTGTGCCTTTTTCAAATCCTTCAAACTAGAGAAAAGATCTCTTTTTGGGTTTTATTATTTTAAACGTAATTTATTTGTTGTCTTATTTTCTTAGATCTTCCATTTGGGGATGTGTGCCTTCCCTAGTACCCCTCCAGGCTAGAGGAATGACCCATGTTTATCTTTTCTTTATCGCTTTTATTACTTTTTCTATTATAACTATCATCATATCATGATATTTGTTCATGCATCATTCTGGCATGCTATAACCTGTTCATGAACCATAATGGTATGTCATGCATACATGAAACAATCTAAAACCAAAACCATAAAAGTTTTTAAGATAAAATTATTTTAAAAATAAATTAATTCGAAAAATAAATGTTTTTATCAATCAGGAGTCTCTGGATCCACCATTGGTTTGAGGCTCGCCTTTTCCTTCTAAATTGGGCAAAATATCAGTGTTACTAAAAATGGAGTTAATTTTGGTTTCATAATTACCATGAAAATTGAATGGTTTTCTAAAAACTAAGTAGCGACTCACACATTCACACGTACATCCAACGGGCTCATAAGGAGTTCACCTAAAGTGAGACTTGCCGAAACCCAACGTCGTGCTCAATCTGATCCCAAGCAATCAGTTTCCTTGAGCCAGAAACTCGAAGGTACACTAGTGGCCCGCGGACTCGAACAGGGCCTCACACATTGTTATTTTTTTTAACTAACTTTTCTTTTTGAGTTGATTTTCTTTTATCATGTTTTTAGGGTTACAATTAGTTGGAGGAATTAGAATTCTATTAGTTAAAGGAAGAATCCTCCTATTTCCTTATTATTTTCATTTCAATTGCATTAATCTAAGTTTGATTTTACTTATCTTTTTTACCATATTAATTATCATTTCATGCATCATACTAAATTTGTTCATTCATACACAAAAATCTTACCTTTTCAAATTTTATAAAATTTGAGCCTCAATTGAAATCCATTTTACTAAAATTTTGTACTAAAACTTGGTTTTATAATCTTATTTTTATTCATGTTTTAATGGATTTCCATTAAGATGAAAATGATATATTTTGAGTCATAAAATGAGGGGTATTTTATTAAAAAATTATACCTAAAATTTATTTTTCAAATAAAATTATTTGTTAACTCAAACCATTTTCTATAATGACTAATAATGGTTCCCTTCAGTGAGATCACATTCAAAAACCTCTTCTTTCCTTTTCCTGCTCAGACGAAGCATTAAACTAGGTAAGAAGCATAATTTTATTATTTTTTAACTTTACCTCATTACGTTTAAAAGATGCCAACTTTCTCACTAATTCTAGAAAAAAAAAAAACTTACTCACCAATGTGAACCCTCAATTTTGCACATCCAGAAATCCAAAATCACCAGTCGCCACATGATTCTCAACTAAATTTAAAGGTTTATGAACATAATGGGGTCAAGGGGGCAACGGCCCCTTGCTGCCCAGGATGAAAATTTCATATTGCAAGGTTTACATGGAAAATTTTACATATTCGAACTTATTCTCTAAGGAAAAAATCATATTTTTAAATCATTAAATTGACCTGTTACTACGAGCCCATCAACTCAAATCGGGATCAAATCGGACCTAAAATGAACTGAAAAAGTCCAAAAAATGAACTGAATCAGGCCAAGCTAGAGCCACAGACCTGGCGTGTAGACCCAAGCCCAGGTGCATGCGCCTCACACTAGGCGTGTGGGCCTAATGCCAAGCGTGTGGCTCTACTCCCTAATGTGTGAGCTTGCTGCCAGGTGTGTGGGCCTGGGTGCGCACCGAATTTTCTATCTGTCTAAACTTTTTTATATATATAAATATGACCTTCTAGGTCAACTTTTCAATAACCTTTACACCCTGATACTTGGAAGGCCCTGCCCGAGCGGCCCGCGGGATATTCCCTGAAGAGCGTGCAAATATATGAAAAAATAAAGAAAATAAAATGTTTGAGGTTAAAGCCATGAAAGGCTTGCCAGCGTATCCCTTTGAATGGGAATCAAACCCCACATCGTTCTCCCTCATTGCGAAAGGGCTATTACGGTAACAGTGGAGTGGTTATTGGTTCAGTTGCTAATTGATTTTAGTTTGTAATTAATAATTATCTAACAGGCTATTAACCAATTCAGATACTTGATTAATGTGAAATGATTTTGATTTTGAGTTATACCTAAACAGATATTAGGGTTTCATTTATTTTAGTTATGAAAATAGTTTTTATAAAATGCCTTAATTCTTAATTAAAGGGCTTAAAATAAGTGTTCTAAATGACATGCCTTTGGTCTGAATTAAAGGGCTTAAAATAACAGTTTGAATGAAGGTAAAAGGAATATTATATCATTTTTACCTTTTTTATGTGGTTTGGGAATTGACGATTCTGACAATTTGATGAAAATGGATCGTGTCTCCATTGTGTTCAGAGAGGACTGGTTGATTGTCTGAACTGACTAGAGTAAGCTGGACTGATTGGACTGATCGTTTGGAAACAGATCGTCTACAGCATTTATCGTCTGAATGTTTCATTTTGAAGGTTGTAAATTATGTTTCTAAAGTGTCTGGTTCGTGTGAAAAGTTGTGAAAAGTCATCTAGAAAAGTTGGTAAAAAAGGTTTGAACCCTAGCTCTACTCTAGAGGGTCGAATTTATAAAGAAACGAATCAGAAAACCGTAAAAATGGTCGGTCCATGCATCAGACGCTTCACATAAATGCATGGGCCTTCACGCATGCATTGAGCGCTTAACGCATGCTTCTTGTCGTTCACGCATGCGTCTTGTTATTTTGGGCCTGGGTCTGTTCTGGGTTTGGTTCGATTCAGTCCAATTCAATTTTTTGGGCTTTCTGAGCTCATTTGAAGTCCAGTTTGAACCCGGTAAGATCCATTGGGATCATATTGATGGGCAGGATGCAATGGTGAAAAAATATGGATTCACAATACTCTACCAAAATATTGCTTAAAAACACTAAAACCCGAAACTATGTCGATTTACTTACTTAGTTTCCTCCTTGATCACAACGGAGACTCGTTCCGGCTTAATCAAATAATCCAAGCCACCAGTTCCACTTCGATGAAAGCCAAAGGTAATATGTTCAAATGGTAATGTATTGTTATATGGTTTTGAATTAAACTCTAAAATTTGATTTAGGTAAATCTACACTTCTCAAAATCTTTTTTTATTAATCTAAATCTGAACTGATTAATGGCCTACCTAATTAACTTTT
>CAOJBK015795425.1:0-11877 GCA_948294925.1 Codiaeum variegatum | reverse complement strand
CCAATACAAACTATGACATAATTGAATAAATCCCATAATAAATTAGACTTCAAGATATGCTAGGATCTTTGTAAATTTAATTACAAGTCTAACCCAATGTAAGTTAATAATTAATTAAACTCTTTAATCGATTATCAACATAGTTAAATACCAAGCCAAAGGATACACTTTATGGTGTGTGACTTGCTAGGTTTATGTTCTAATTAGTAATGGGATAAAGAAAACTCTTTTCTTCACACCAAGTATGTAATCCACAGTTCATACTTAGTCCCATAAATCGTGAGCAACGTCTAGTATAACATATCATGACTACCTAATTAGAAATGAATGTCAGTGATAAATACTTGAAATTTCATGGACCTCTTGATTATAATTACCATGCACTCAAATCCCTTCATTACGGATTTTCGATCTCAGCTAGGGTCATGGAAGAAGTCAAACCCTATGTGCTAGATCATATGACTTTTATCCGATATAACTTCTCGATAAATCGGTTCCAACTAGAAACTCTTTCCAGTGAACCTTATCTTCTCTAATTAGAGATTTGCATATTAAGAACAACCAGAAGTCATAGGATTCCTTCCTTGGTTACCCAAGTTAATGAATTCTTTCTTGTTTAAACATTTATCCCAATATACCACTGATTATGGCCACCACATGCCATATACCAATACGTGGCTATCATCGGTATGTAAGTAGTAACAAACCATAGCCACCAATATGCCAGCTAACATGTCACCTTAAGTCTAAGGATTATATACACAATTATAATCTAAAGGATCAAACATTCACTAGTGGATAAAACACATGTGTCTATCATCTAATGTCACTGTTCAACTTACTCGTCTCATGAGTATCCACATGTTGTCATAATAACACATATCTATAGTGTGAGACTCACTACATCTATACCAACAAGTATCTCATACTTTTCATGGATGACAACAGAGGTGACGGTCTCTCCGGATTAATGATGTTCCTACCAATAATCCTATGACTGTGAACTATCTTTAAAGTCTATGACAAAAAGAATCTGTCTCCAAATTCTCAAACTTTTTGAGAATAGATTATCTTACATAGAACTTAAAGAACATATATATATAATACACTGAAATAAAACTAATCATTAAATGAAAACATATGTATATCAATAGCCATTAATGGATGAAGATTACAAATATATATAAAGTACATACTCTAGGGCATACACTGCCTACACTAACAAGGGTCATCCCTAAGAATATGAGAATAGCTAATCCAAATGCATACAAAGCATTATCAGAAATGCTAACGAATAGCCATAAGGCAACCACAGAAGAAATCCTTAAAGAATCCTCAAAAAAGGATATGCATATAAAAGCAATTATGGAGAGATGTATAAATATCTCACCAGAAAAAAGGACGAGCTGGAAGGGTGACCTCAAAGTCAAAATAGTAAGCTCCCCTTCAAGCTCAAGCCATAAAATAGTGAGCTAGAGGATAAGCTCACCATCCCAGCCCAAAACGGTAAAGCTCCCTCCTAGCTCAAGCCATAAAATAGTGAGTGGGAGGTTGAGCTCGCCCATGGACCAAAATGGTTAAGTTCCCTCCTAGCTCAAGCCATGAAATGGTGAACGAGACGTTGAGCTTGCCCATGGGCCAAAACAGCAGAGCTCCCTCCTAGCGCAAACCATAAAACAGCGAATTGGAGGTAGCTTGCCCCCCCCCCCCCTCCCCATAAGGCCTCAAAGTGGCATAGCTCAAAAATTAGTTGGGCATAAAAAGGTTCTTAACTTGCCTCTCCATCAAAATGATGCCTCAAAGGGCGATGCCATAGAAAAGGGCCCAACTAACATAAAATGACAGAGATGGTTAGAAATTGCCCTTAATCTTCATAATGACACCCCTAGGAAGCCATCACAAGCATGCAAGGGCGAGTGGACAAATTCATGAGACAACATGATAAATTTCTAAGGAAAATTTCAAATTTCCAAGTTCACATAGAATTAATCATCAAAGGGAGCAAAAGTATGATAAGTACAGCTACATAAACAAAAATCAGCAAGTTCAAGCATTCTGATAGCAAAGCTACATACTTAGAAAATTTCAAGAAATCTAACATCCACAAATCATAAGTGGGAAAGCACAAGAAATTATGAAAAGTTCAACCTCCACATGACCTAAAGTTCCAAAAGTTTAACAAGAAAATAAACATAAATCAAATCTAGAATAAGCCAACATAACCAAATAAATGTTAAGCTAGTACAACAAAGATATCAAGTAGTAGCTAGGGTTTCTGAATTAGCAGCTCCTCCCTCACGAGTGGCTTCGGTAGGAAGGATGGTAAGAGAATCCACCTCCTAAGTGGGGTCAGTCATCACATTGAGGGCTAGGTGAGTATCTTGGGAAAGAGCATCCTAAGTCAGCTCCATAGCCTCTGGCTAGAAACTCAAGTCAAGGAGGCACTCATCTGAACTAATTTCATCTAGGAAGGAGGAAGTACCAACACCAAAGCAACTTTCAACATAAGTAGCAACCTTATCTAAATAATCAGTAAGGAGTTGCGCATAGCCTTCTTCAACTCTCGCCGTCACATCTTCAATCTTCTTAGCAAAATCTAGATCCAAGGCTTCATGCTTAGCCTTCTGAGAAGCAAGTTCTTCTTCAAGGGAAGCCCTTCTAGTCTTTTCTTCCTCTAGAAGCTCATTAGAGGACTTGAGTTGAGAAAAAAGCTCTTCTATAGCTTTTCTCTCCTCCTCAAAGTGAGCTCTGAAGGAGTTACACTGGCTCTTTAAATAGTCCTAAACATGCTCTGAATGAAGTTGGAGATCAACGGTCATCTCAAAACCCTTCATGCAAATATAATACAAGTGTAAAAGTGTTCCAAAAGGTTCAAAAGGGGAATGGAGAAAGGAGCAAGGTAAAGCAAATAAAGTAAATAGAGTAACATAAATACTTACCTGAAGATAAAGGCTATACAGGTCATAAGTAATATCATGATCAGAGCGATCCCTAGTCAGCTCCTTGTCCTTCTCTAAACATAAGGAGCAAGCTACCTTGTATGCAAGGTGAGGTCCTTTATGGAGAAAGGCTCTTCTTACCTACCCATCTGATCCTCGATCAGTTTAGCTATGGAAAGAGATTTGAGACTACCTTTCTCCTTAATCCTTTTCACTAGTCAACTCTCTAAAGCCTCATTCAAATGCTTGTTCGACCGAGAAAAGTCAAACGTCAACACCGTATTAGACGGGGGGAGGAGGCGGAATACTCTCACTAATGGGTCGCTTACCCGTAGCCTTGTCTTGAGTAGATTTATGTTTGGGATGGGCAATAGGACCCCAAGGAAGGACGAGGAGAGCGATGTTCAAGATGAAGGATAATTTTCCTTGTAGGCTCCACATACGAAGCATTATTTTTCTCTACAATCTTTTTCATAAAGGTTGACATGACCGCATAAAAAGAAAAATATAAGTGTTAAGCACAGCATCAAGAAAGCAAATAGAACATATACTTAAAATTTATGCACATGATAAAATGCATGAGTAAAAAAAAGAATGAAGGTCACCCCATAGCAAGTAATACCATCCTGACTTGCCAAATTTTACCCATTGGCATCATACAGCTCGCCCCCATAGAAAGAGTGTATCAAAGCATCAGCATCAACCTCCCTATTTAGAGAAAGAAACTCATGAAAATATTAACTTAATTCTCCTTTAGCCTGATCAGAGGTTCCAAGCTCCGCTTAGAAAACTTATAATATGAAAACTGTCAACTATGTTCAAAGGTCAATCAAGAATGCCCGATAATGAAAAACTTATTTTTAAAGTTCTTATAGTTAGAAGGAGTAAGGAACATCTTCAACTTTCTTATTGATTGCACATGGGAAAAGTCTTTGGCTCTACCGGACTTTGTGGCCAAAGCATGAAACAACCTTAATGTCAAAGTGAAGCCATGGAGCATAGCAACAATTTGAAATCCCTTTAAGATCCTCCAACTATTGGGACTTAGCTTATATATAGGAAGATGGTGGGCATTGAGGAGTTCCACTTCAAAGTCGCTCAAAGGAAAGCGCAAGCCCCCACTCAACAATGTAACAAACACTACCTATTTATTCAACAGATAACTAGATGTGGTCTTTCCATTGATGGGAGGGGGAAACAACTAAAACTCATTCCGATAGAAAATTCTATATGGAGATGATCAAGATTGCTCCGACTAAGCTTGCTATAAATTGTCTGAACATCATTCCTTAAGGTGAGTAACATATTCTCCCCTTCGAACACTTGAGCAAATGAACCTTGTATCTCGACCTCATATTCATGGTCCATCCCTCAAGAGCCCGACTCACCATCGTTGATGAGCACAACTGCTATAGCTGAACCCTTACCCCACCCCTTTCCCTTCCCTTTCGACTCACCCCACCACCCACCTCCCTTCCCTCTCAACTCATCTTACACCCATGCCTCCTCTCTCTGATCACCCCACCAATCTACTTCTCCTCTTTGCTCGCCCTACCCCTCTACCTCCCCTCCTTTGCTCGCCCTCTCCACTCTCTCTCTCCTCCACTCCTCCCTCTTCTCACCCTCTCCCTTCTCTCTCTCTCTCTCCTCCACTTGTCCCCCATCTCTCCCTCCCCTTATTATGTGTGAAATTTTATATACTTTTCTTTACATTTAAGTTGATTTTATGCCTAAAAATTGTGTTTGATGTGTTTGTTAAGTGATTTTTAGAGAAAGTCATGAAACTATGCTAAAATAAAGTTATTTGGTTGAAAGATCGAGTTCTTGAATGAATGGAGTAACTTGGAGCAATTTTCGGAGACTTTTTATGAGACTTTGAGAATGCATAGATCGTGTCTGGGACATCTAGGCCGTGCGTAGACCCTTGCCGATTTCTGTACTAGAAGAATTGAAGAAATTGTGTCAGGCATAGGCCGTGCAAATCCATCTTGGACCTATGAAGATTACTGTGGAAAAATGGAGATGGGATCACCAGACACAGAAAAATGCATAGGGCAAGCTGTTTGATGCACGGGTCGTACGCACATTAAATTAGAGTTGTGTGGACTTCCGAGTCGGGGTAGGAAAAGGAGTTTTAACATGATTTAGGCATCCAAAACCTAGATTTTTCACTATATATGGAGTGTCATTGCTGCCCACATAGAGATGAATAGAGTCATATCATATTTCATCAATCTAAGTCGTTCTAAATAAGTTTTTGATAGAATTAGTTTAGGATTTCTTGAGATTTTGCTGTCAATACTTTGTTTTCTCTATTTTTCATTATTTTCTTTTAGTTTTTGATCAATTTAGTTCTTGTTAAAGATTGAAGTTGAATTTTTCCAAGGAGATTAGGTTTTTCTACTTTTAATTGAGGTTTATTTTTAACTTAATTACTTTAATTCTGGGTTATTTTTTTTGCATTAAGGTTATTAAACATGATTTCTCATAAAATTATTGTGAATTTGTTGAGTTCTAAATTAGTCATGAAGTATATTCATTTTTTTCTAAAGATTGAAACATGAAATAGTCTTGATATGATAATTAGCTGCGAGTTTTATTTTTAGGTTTAAATTTTGCTTGATTGAATTGAAATTAAACCTAATAACTGATTACTTGATCACCAATTAGTTTAATTAGGCTTTAGATGGTGGAGCGAGAGTGGAAGTCTAAATATGGAATTATTCAATTAAGATTCTAAAACAAATTGGGTTCATAAGTTTTAGTCTTAAATCCTTTGATTAATTCATGTTTTCTGTCGATTACTTCTATGAATGCGATAACTAGATTAGGGTAAGCTCTAATTGAATGATTGTATTGAACTTTAGATTATTAAACCTAAGTAATAGAATTAATAGTTTAAAATCATAAATGATAGACTATGGATTGTCAATTTCTCTAGACGTCTTCATATCATTGAATTCTCATAGTCATTATTTTCTTGCTTTAACTTTAATTTACTTTTCAATTAAGAGCTAAAATCTTCTTTTAATTTTACTTGAACCTAAGAAATAAATTAATAAAGCTTAGTAAATCATTGATTCTTAGGTTCTCATCCTGTGCTACGATAGCTCGTATACTTACAGTTACTATTTATTAGTATATTTTGAGGCAAACAAGTTTTTGGCACCATTGTCAAGGATCTTTAAAAATAAAATTTTCTGGGGGTTATTACTCTATTTCTTTCTTTAGTTTTTAGTGTACTATTTTTATTTTATTTTATTTTATTTTCTATATTTTATGAACAGAAGAAGATCTCTTGAAGGAGATATTCTTCCTCTAGTTGATAATGTGCACAAGATTGGAGCTAGAGGACAAGACAACACGAAGGAGCCACCTAAGATTCAAGATCCACCTATTATAATAGAGAGATTGAGGCAGTAGATCCATAAAACCAAAGGGAAAAAAATCGGATAGATCCACCAAGAATCATGGCTGACGAGAGGAGATTGATGAAGGAATTTGCTAAGTCAGTTATTGGTATGACTACTTCTTGCATCTATATGGACACGGCTTTTAGAAATTATGAGCTGAAATTGATTCACTATAACATGTTTCCATCATTCCATGGGATGGCTAATGAGAAGCCTCTAAATTTTATAAGGGATTTCTATTCCATTATTCAGACCATTCCTCTTCAGGGTCTAACTGAGGATCAATTATGGATGAGGTGTTTTCCTTACACCTTGAAAGATGCTACAGAAACTTGGTTAATGACTTTGCCTCCTGAATCTTTGACTATATGGGAAAAGGTTTACACTAAATTTATGCAAAAATTTTACTGCCACCAAAAGATAGATAACTTACGTACAAAGATCGCCACTTTTACCTAGATGGAAGGAGAGTCTTTCCATGAGGAATGGGAATGCTTTAAGATGTTGCAAATCCAATGCCCACATCATTATTACCCTTTGAAATTATTAAATCAATTTTTATATGATGGGCTAACCTACCAAAACCAAGGGATAGTTAATAAAGCATTTGGAGGTTCTATGAGTGAGGTAACCCTTAATGAGGCTTTTAGACTTTTTGAGACACTTGAAAATGATTCCCTAAGATCTTAAGCTGATCCCTTTACCATTGCTCTGGAAAGTTCACACATGGGTGGTCAGGATTGTAACACAGGCCGCAGCCTCCGTGGCCTCTCGAGTGATGCCCTAATGGTGGTGGCGGTGATGGAGATGGTGACTGTGGTGGTCTCTTAATTGGAGCTTTCTTTTTTTACTGGTTCTTAGTAGGTGATGAAGAAGTCGGGCATTTACCTGCTGCTTTTGAAGATAAGGAGGCACTGGTACCTTTCTTTGGTGCCATAACTACAAAACAACATAGAAAAACCAAAGATACCAAGGCATGAAAGCTTATTAGTGGTTAGTTAAAAAAAATAAAGTTTGAGTTTGGTAATGGCTAAAAATATAAAGTTACCAACCTATAAAAAAAATGAGCAAGAAACCAAATAATAGCCCAGTCACCCCACTCAAAATCCCACCCCACACTTAAACATTGGCATAGGTCGAGTCACCACAATTAGTGTATAGTGTGTGTTTATGCTTAAAATAGGTATAGAGTGAGAGGGCAATCTTTATTTCTAAACATTTCAAGCATAAAATGCTTGACATTTTTGTGCAAAAAGGAACCCAACTCACTCAAACCATACACCAAGAACATTGCTTAAGCCACGTTTAGAATAAGAGCACAACAAGTGTAAGAATTGAGATCAACATGCTCGATGTGCAGTGTATACAACCAAATCGAGCAAGAGTGAGGTGGGAGTGTTTTTAAAGTTAAAACAACACAAAATATGTTGGATTTTAAGTGAAATCAAAGCCCCAATTCACTTTGGTATTTTATCGAACACATTGCAGGCACAATTTTGAACCACAAAATTCCGTTAAAATTACCACTCAAATCACTCCCAATATGTATAAAATAACAAACAAACAAGGATTCAAGGATTCAAGAAAGGAAAAACTCATAATTTCTCAAGAACTCTTCAAAACTTTAAACCTAAAAACCCTAAAACTAAACATGCATCAAAACCAACCAAACAAAATAAAACTATGAAAACAACACCAAAATGTTGACATACTAAACACATAAAAGACAAAAACTTCAACAAAATTTGAAAAACTAGGTCTTAAAATGCAAATCAAACAAAAAAACCCAAGAAATAAAGTAAAAACTTAGTATATTTGGCCTTTATCAAACTCCCCCACACTAGACTTTTACTTGTCCTCAAGGAAACCTAAGCACAATCAAAACACAACCTCCACTTGTCATTTCTTTAAAACCCAAAAATTGAGACAAAGAAAAAGGTAAAGATCACTCAAATAGAAAACTAGTTTTCACAACACTTTAGTTTAATGGCTAAACTAGGAACACAGCAGTTGCGTTTGGAATCCATGAAGGCACCATTCTCATAACTTAGCTCCAAGTTAATTCAATCACACAATCAAATGTCTAGTCCTAAAACCATGGCTAGCCTTAAGTCATTCAACCTAAGAATTCTTCGAGTTTCTCAATCGATCTTTCTTGGAAACCAAAATTTTCTATATTTTGTACAAACAATCATGAAACTTTCAATTTTTCCAAAGGGCCTAACTTAGCTAAAGTCGTCACTAGTCTTTTAACATGAAGGTAAATGCTTTGTGGTGTCAACCCTCAGTTACTCAATTAGTCACGAACTTGTTTAGCCAGCTACTAGCACTATTTATGGTTTTGCTTTTAAACATCGCTTTTTGCAATATGAAACCTGCATAATATATTATAATTTTCAAAGTACTATTTTCTTTCTTTTTTTTAACATACCTTTCATGAATGCACTTATTATTATTTTTGTTCCATTTCCAAGAAGACCAATTATGCTCTCAAGTATTAGCTCTAGGTTCATAACCTAATTCAAACCAAAGAAAAGGACTAGATATACGACGACGACTAAACACCCTAGAGCCTAGTCATAGGAATCGTGCCAAGTGGACTTCTACTATCAACCACCATGTTCAAAGTTTAACCTAAAACCAAAGTTAATTGTGAAAATAGGTGTCTATTGAGTGATTAAAAAAAATTTTGGTCCAATTTCAAGGTCCTATCAAAATGCAAATGGAATATGTAATGTGTTGTGCTTAGTTTTGTTGTTCCTATTTCAAGTATTCATGCATGACAAAAAATTAACACAAAATACAATCATGCACTCAAACAATCCACCCCTCCACACTTAAACCACACATTGTCCCTAATGTGTGAAAAAATAATAGAAAAGAGAAAGGGGAAAGAGTACTTCCCTGAAAGGAAAGGTATCCAGCCTTCCTTAATATTATAATCTATGATAAGTAGAAAGTTAATCACTACAGACCAAAGTTACAGTGGTTTCACATCGAAACCCAAAATAATAGTACATAATAAGTAAGTATTAAATAATAGAAATTAAAAACAAATATCCAAAAGAAAAATAGTACAAAACTAAATAAATGATAAAGAAAGAAATGAAAACATGAGTAAAAGTGAGAGAATCCACAACCACAAAACTAGAAGAAGGGGCTCAAGGAACCACCATCATCATCATTATCCTCACCCTCTAAGTCCTCATCTGTCTCATCCTCAATCCCTAGCTCAGGGCTGGAATGTGAAGCAATAGCTGGTGAGCTACTGGAATGTGTCTCCATTTTGGGCTCACTGCTCTCCACCTCCACCTCTAGTGGAGCCAATGAAGAGGCACCAGGATGATTCGAAGTCGATGGCATGGATGGAGCTACCTAGTCTGGTGGAGATGTTGACCTCTTTGGCTTCTTTAACTTTATATGCTTGAGGATCTTGTACAATGTCTTGGTGAACCAGTTCTATTGTCCTAAATATGGACACCTAGAGGGGGGTGAATTGGTGTTTAGAAACTTTTAAGGTTTTCCAAATAAGTTATATCAAATTAAAAGTTTCAAAAACATTTTCCTATAAATATAAATAAATAACACAAAGTAGTTTCACTTGAAAAACTTTGTGTGCAAATAGTTAAGTATAAACCACTAATTCATAAACTAAAAATAGAGCATTTAAATATAATCAATGTAAAAGAGATAGAGAAGGATAAGAGAATGCTCAATCTGTTTTTTAATGGTTCAGAGTATCGTTTTCCTACATCCACTCTCTCAATCAACCCGATTTAGCTCCACTAAACCAAACGAAGCTTCCTTTCTTTTAGTTCTCCGGGATTTCACCCCCGTTTACAAATGGAGCTCCAACTCCAACTACAAGGGTTTACAAATGTTTTTCCAAGTCAAAGACTTATCTACAACCTCACTAGGTTTTCAAGTCAAAAGACTTGATTACAACTTTCTAGGATAAAGCATTTACAATTAGAGACCTAGCTGAAGTTTTCTTAAACCAAAGGTTTACAATGAAGTACAAGGTGTTTTAGAAAACTATGAAAGATTAAGCTTTAAGAGTAATATATTAAAGAATAAGACGTACATCTTCAATAGAATGGTTCTTCTATGTTCTTCACTTTGTTTCTGATGTGCCTTTTTATACTTGTGCCAATTTGGAGCCAAAAACACTTTTTTAACATTCAAAAAGTACAAATGATGTCATCTTCAATAGTCATGTAAGACTTGGATAGGGGTGTATGTCCTTGATGGATACGAGGGTATCCAGTTGGTGAATTTGAATTTTATAGCCATTGGTATCCATACAGGGGTATGCTACCATGTTGATACGGGCATATCCAAATTCCTTAGATTTCCAATCCTTTTTGGATTGGGATACGGGGGTATCCAAACTTGGATATGGGGGTATCTACCCGTTTAAGCACTTTTTGAAAACACTTTGTTTTTAAATTAAATGTTAGCTCATTCAAAGTATATAGGCATAAAATTTGAATACTAGAAACATAAATAAACATGTCATGCTCATAAAAGCTCAATCAAACACAATTTGACATATGCATTTCATTTAAACACATAACTACATTATAGGTTTTGGAATAATCAAAATATGGAGGACAACAAGTTCCTCTGTCGGCGCTCCTATCGAAGCTCTTTGAGGATGTCTTGTTGTTGCTTTTGTATGCATCCAATGTCCATCTGGATACACCTTACTATATCCTTGATAGGAGAACTCGGGGCAGCAATAGGAGAAGAAGGCCCTTCTGAGGAAGATGAAGCTGTAAAAGGCGGCACTAAAGTTGAAGCTGAACTACGATGCTTTCCTTTTTTTCTACTACAATATGTACTTAATGTTATCCATTTCAAAAGGTGTCGTAGATCCATCTGAAGTCATACCCTCAACTGCTTAGGCCACATTCAAATTCCAACCCAACCTCATAATGTAGGAACCACAGTGTAAGCAGCCTTTGATATCCCAGTTGGCTAAGTCATTCAGAGTCCATATCAAAGAGTAAGATACATTTACTCGGATGTCTTTCCTCATGCAATAAAAAAATAATAGGTCGAATGCGTTAACATGCCCACCCAATTGAGACATAAGAGAGATAGATCTTCTAAGGATAGAGTGAACATATCTTACGGTCGGGTCTTTGAATTTTGAGGCCTTGACCTGTACTACTTTCCATGGCCTGGTAGCTATCTCTTTCCAAGCCTCTTTCACTGAGGGTAAGTCATAAGAGAAGTTCACCTCTGAATAATAGTACATTGGGGAGTTGACTTCTTCATAAGTGTAGAGTCCAAAGTCTTCAGCTAACTCACTTACGCTCTTGGTGAAGTCTTGAAGGCCCAATTGGAATTTCACTACTTTTCAATTGTAGGTGGATTACTTCTTTGGACATTGTAGGGTGCACAGTGTGAGCTCTCTATAATCAAGTTCCTTGATGTAAAATAGTTGTTTCCACTTTGGTTGATTGATCATGAATTGCATTTATTTGCATTATGGTAAGCTGGCCAAAAATCCCCAATCT
>CAOJBK015795087.1:0-10003 GCA_948294925.1 Codiaeum variegatum | reverse complement strand
TTTGTTGAGCTTCTCAAATATCTAAAAATCTATTTGATAACCTTTTAATGTCACTTGTCTGGCTTTGACATATATTTACTAACTTGTTTAATAGCATGAGCCAAATCACATCTAATACAGACTATTGCATACATCAAGCATCTTATTGCATTTGTATAAGGAATCTTAGTCACATCTTCAATTTCTCTATTTGACTTTTTGTTATCAGTGTATGCCCTAAGGCTAATACACATCATGTGAATGTAAATAAAAACCCAACTTGCTAATAGTATATATATTCTTTAAATGAAATGTTCCTTATAATGAATGTATATATGTTCCTTAAGTATTTTGTAAGGGAATCTATTCTCAAAGAGTTTGAGAATATGAATGATAGATTGCCCTTTGTTAGATACTTTAAAGGTTGTTCATGGTTAAAGGATTATTGATAGGTTAGTCATTAATTTGGAAGACCGTCACCTCTGTTGTCATCCATGATAAGTATGAGATACTTACCGTTATGGAGGTAGTGAGTCTCATGCTACAGGCACGTGATGTCCTGACAACATGTGAGCATACTCATTGGATTAGTAAGTTGAACATTAACGTTAAATGACGGATACATGGGTTTTTACCACTAGTCAATATCACATCATCTAGATCATGATTGTGCATATAATCTTTGGACTTGGGGTGATATGTTATCTGACATATTGGTGGTTATGGTTTGTTACTACTTACATACTAATGCTAGTCATGTATTGGTATATGATAAGTGGTGGCCATAATCAATAATATATTGGGATAAGTGATCTCCAAGAAAAGATTCATTAACTTGGAGAAAATAAGGAAGAAATCCTATGACTTCTGATTGTTCTTGATATGCAAATCTCTGGCCAGAATGGATAAGGTTCACTACAATAAGTTTCCAGTAGGAATCGAATTTATCGAGTACTCAAACCGGATAAAAGTTATATGATATGGCATATAGGTTTTGACTATTCCATGACCTTAGCTAAGATCCGAAATCTGTGGTGAAGAGATTCGAGTGCACGGTTATTATGATCAAGAGGTTCATACAATGTCAAGGATATGATCACCGACATTCATTTCTAATTAGGTAGTCGTGAAATACAATGCTAAGCATTACTCATGACTTATAGGCCTAAGTGTGATAAAGGGTTTATACACTTAGAGAAAAAAAAAGAGTTTTCTTTATCCCATTGCTAATTAGAATATGAACCTAGTAAGTCACACACCATATAGCAATTCCCATAGCTTGTATTATATTAATGATTAATTAAAGCATTTAATTAATTGTTAATGGTAATTGAATTAAATTTGTAATTAAATTTACAAAGACCCTAGCATGTCTTGAAGTTTAATTCACAAAGGAATTAATTTTAATTATGTCATAGTTTGTATGAGATACAAATGTGCATGACTAATTGAAATGGTTTTGGATAAGCAAATAAAATAATTAGGCTTAATATGAGAAGTTAGTCTAATCCACATTATTTGTGGTTAGTTAAGGATTAGAAGTATTCCTACTAACTATAGTCTTAATCTAGATTATTAATTGACTAGTTAAATAGTTAATAAGTCAACAAGACATAGTTCTCATTCTCTTCCTCATTTTAAGAAAAAGTGATGGAGAGAATATGGGTATAACGACTAGTAGGTCTTCATCTTTTCCTAAGGCAAGTTGATTAAAGAACTATTCATCATCTTCTATCTTTGGTTTTTTCTCTTAAGAGATAGAGAGAGAAACTCAAGGGTTAGAGAGAGAAAGTTCCTAAACACCACACAAGTAGAGAGAGAGTTTATTTTGAAGAAGAGTTCTTCAAACATAACCTCTTCTTCTATTTCCCTTTGAGAAAGGAGTGTAGAAGAGCTTCCAAGTCCAATACCAATCCATTAGTCTCAAGTTCTTAAGTAGAGAAGCAAGAACCAAATTTGGGCAACCAAAGGAGATAAGGTTCAAACTTCTTGAGAAGAAGAGGAGATCAAGCTTTTGGAAAAAGCTAGGTGTGTCTCAAGATAGAGACTTCACATTCCGGGAGCTTAATGAAGACGAGAGAGAGGTATTTGATGCTTCTAACTTTTCTTTATTCTAATTTGTGTTTTGTATATAAATCGGTAATTATATCATTGGTTGAAGTTATGGGTCTAAACCTAGGTTTAGACATTTATCAAAGAGTTTAATAAATGTCTAAGCCCTATATGTTAAAAGAGTTTTAACATAGAACTAATTTTTAAAAAATTTGAAAATTTCTAAATCTTTTGTTAAAAGAGTTTTGACAAAAATCTTAAGTACTCAAATCCTAGATTAGGGTAATGTATTAAAGAGTTTGAAAATTGCCTACACTTTTGTTAAAAGAGTTATAACAAAGACATATGTTTTAAAAAATTTTAAAAATAAAAAACTAAATCTTTTCAATTCGTAGTTTTTATACGTCTGCTGCACGACTCATTAACTTTCCTTCACTTTTGATGTTGTACTAAAGAAAGTTTAAAATGATTGGCTAATGGGGTACTCATTGGTTTCACAATACTTATCCCAAACCTTCCGAACATAATTCCATTTAGATAGACATAGTTTTCTAGAGCCTATCTATTGCAACAATTTTGGGAATTTTATTAGAGTACCTAAGCCTTTCATATAAACATATTATCAACATATAGTAAAAAAGAATTAAAATAACCATCATCAAGGTTCTTAACATAAACATAATAATCATACTCATGTCACTTTGAGTCAATCTAAACCATCTAAGAGTCAAAGTGTTTATACCATTATCTTAGAGACTACTTCAACCCATACAACTATCTTTTCAATTTATAAACCATATGTTCATTTCCAGGTTATGTGAACCCCTTTGGCTATTCCATGCAATGCTCATCAAGATCACTAGGCAAAAATATTATCTTCACATCCATGTACTCCAAATATATATATCCTAGTTGGCTGCCAATGCTAACATATTCCTAGTAGAAGTGTGCTTAACCAAAATAGAAAATAAATTTCATCATAATCTATCCTCTTCTACTGTGAGTAACCTTTTCCAACTAGGCAAGCCATGAAAATTTCCCCTTTCTTTTATATATATTTCTTATTTCTTCTTGTATATCCTTTTACACCTAATAGCCTTCTTTCCCTCAAGTAACAAGACTAGTTCTTATGTCTTATTCACTGACCATAACCTTTTGAAATATAGTTAGATCATCACTGCTAAGAAATAGAGTGTTGAATTAGAATTTTTGTTATATTTCCATAAATAAAATCATAAATTTGGTATAAAAACATGTCACAAATATTCAATTGAGTGTCTATACCTAATAAAATGACCCATATCAGTGTTTTTACAAGTTAATAGCTAGTAAACGTTTCAAATTAATGATGTGGAACATCCTTAGTTGTTAAAATAATAATGTTAATAGAAGAAAAGGAGATACATCATCTCCTTCATCCCATCATCACTGCCATTACCATCTTCTTTATCCCACCCCCATCACTGCCATCATCTCACCATCTCCTTAGTCTTACTACCATCTCCAAACCTTTATGAAGCTTTTGGTTCTAAGAACAGGAATGCGGGTTCCACTCGCTACCACTAGCCACTAATTTACCAAGAAAAACCAAAATTTTTTGGTCCCTCACTTTTGGATCTCCAATTCTGGTGACTTTTAGAGGTAAATCAATGTCAAATAAAGCTCTCTTTAAGAGGAGATGAATGGTACTTTCATTTCATTATACTTTGTTGGAATATGTTGAAATCTTATTTTGAAGTTGTGTTCGCTATTGTATATTATTTAATCAATTTCATTGTTGTCGCTCAACAATTTCCACCATCAGTGCTCTTCATAGGGTTGTCGGTTGACAAGCCATTTATACATGTGGAGGTTTGACAAATGATGGCTAAAGGCGGTGTTTTAACAAAGATAATCTCTCCCCCCTCTCTTAATTTATATGTTTACATGAGATGATTGAGATAATGCATCTCCTTTTCTTTTTTTAGTTATTATTATTATTTTAACAACCAACAAGAATGTACCAAATCATCAATTTGAAGTGTTTATTGGCTATTAACATTTAAAGGAACTGATTTGGATCATTTTATCCAGTATAAAATAAATTATACTATTTCAATGGTCATGCCATCAATTGAATATTTGTGCGAAGTTAAGGATCCAATTTTATTTTTATTCTACCTATTTCTATAAAATATCCCTAAATTAAAGATGGCTTTTGGTTGAATTTAAAGAGAGTTTCTCTGCTTCTTATTCAGTTTTAATTTTTTAAATATTTAGAATAATGCTTTATTAATAGTTCATATGTAAGGTCTAAAAGTATGGAGAAAGAAAGTAAGACATATGAAAACAAAAGGTTGACAAAGTAAAGTGATAAGTGCATATTTTACTATATTTTATTCCTTGATCTTAGCATGTTTTATCTTGAGATTGAGTTTGATTTGTTTGTTTAGTGTCATTTTAGATTTATTTTAGGAATTTTGTGTTTTGAGATGCCATGAATTAATTGAACTCAAAATTCTAGAAATTGGCACGATAATCGACATGTTTTATGTTATAATTTATTTTTCCTCCCAAGCCATGCCCTGGTCAATGGGTGTGAAAGTAATTGTCACCCTTGATTTATGAGCAATCTACAAAGCATAGTGCTTCCTATGGCTTTCATTCTGTTTGCATGCAAAAATACCATATGCATGCCTTAAGCCAAGGTCGTGTAGTTTGACATGGTGATTAATCTCCAATAATATAAAAATTTTAATAGATTTTAGGAGTTTTATACCTTGTTCTTTAAAGCTTACTTTTCTGAGTTATAAAGAGAGTTGTAGTAGAATTTCAAAGTGAAGATCCAAAATTTCTAGAATTGAAGTAGGAATTAATGGTTGAAAACAATATCTCTCATTGTTATTTTGTGGAATATTTGAGATTACTTCCTTTCTTCTTTTCCTATCTATTTTCCATTCTTAGTATGAGCTAAACTTTTAGCTATCTATATATTGATGAATCCTAGAATTAATTGTTTGGAATGAATAACTTTATTTATCAATCAAATCATTCCTTTTAGTTGATATATTATTATGGTTTATGTCGTTTAATCTAATTATCAATTGTATGCTTGTTAATTAGTTATTGTTTTCATATTAGCGTCTTAAGAAAGCATAACTTGAATAGATAACTATTACGAATTGAAAATTTCTTAGAACTCTAGATATATGCTTATAAACTCTTTTGATGTTTGTTCCCCACCTTTAATGCATGACCTATTTGATTTTGATTGAGAAGATAGTCCTTTCAATTTACTTAGAAAATAGGAATTAATTCACTTGAGAAAGGTTTTAATCTAAAATTTTGGAATGCAAATTCAACTCTATGGTTTTATTTGATTGATGTGCTATACTTTCATTGCAATACAGACTATGGGATTCTATATCTAGAGAGTGCCATTACCATTGATTTTATGTATAATTATCTTTTTGTTTACTTTAATTTAATTTAGTTTAGTTTATTTATTTTAGTTTAATACTTTGATGATTTGATTGCTAAACAAAAATCGATGTGTGAATTAGTAATTAGATAATATCCTAGAGTCAAACTATACTCATTTCACAATTAGATTTCTCTGATATGACTTGTGCACTTGTAGTAAGTGTCCAAAAAGAAGACATCAAGTTTTTAGCACTTTTTCTGGGGAAATTTTACTAAATTAGCAATATAATAGCAACTGTTGATTTATTTATTTTTATTAGTTTTGATGATTGTTCTTGGGTTTTGTTGTTGTTTAATGTACTTTAATCTATGATTGTTCATAATTAGATCTAGTTCTTATGAATAGGTTAAGTTTGATCTAAAACTAGAAAAGACTTTGCTTGAATGGGGAAAATGATAAATTTGGTGTCTAAACTTGGCACAATTATTCAATTAAGTGCTTGAACTTTCAAATGATGTAATTGAGTGTTTGAACTTGGCAAAACATACCATTTCAGTGCCAATTGATGATGTGGCGTGTTCTTATTGGCTATAAAAAAAATTCAAAATGATTTCATAATTAATAAGAACATGCCATGTCATCAATTGGCACTCAATTGGACCATTTGAAAGTTCAAGTACTCAATTCAATAATCGTTCCAAGTTTAGACACCAAATTTATCATTCTACCATAAGAAATGCAAAAAAGGACTAGAGTAAGCTTTGGTAGAGAAAGTAGATGATTCATATGAAGAAGAGCATGAAAAAAATTATGAATAAACAATCAAGAACAATGTCTATGTATAGGGAGGTCGATAGTCACTGCTAATAAATTTGTGATGAAACCCAATGTCTTCAGTGCACTAGAATTGTTAGTTTGATAGTCTTTTAGATGAAGATCCTAATGTGCATCTGAACAAAAATCTAAAGATATGTGACACATTAAAGATCAATAATGTGTCAGATGAGAAAGAGAAAGGAAAAAGCTATTGCTCGAGCAACTAAATCCCCGGAGTTCATATTCTTCAGTGGCATATAGCAATGGGCTAGTGGAGAGAGTAGCGGCCTCACCAGAAAAGCTACAGAAGCATGGCCCACTTTAATGTCCAAATGGGGGTTCATAGACACAGACAATTTAGTCAACTTGTTGTCCTACGAGGCATTTGTGATGATGGAAATCAACAATTCCAAGATAAAGCCTATAGAGAACCCAATTCAAACCTTGAACAAAGCATTTATCCCAACTGCAAGAACATTGGAATTACAAGTCACAATGGGTAAAGCACCAAAGTCACTTATAGTGATGGAAATATTTGTTATCTTAAGGCTCGCAATGTCTTCTAATGTGTTATTGGGAGGACCAATTTTATGGGATTTCGATGCTTTGTTTAACATTAGTAGATGTAGGCTCATTGTGCCTTTGCCTGATGGCACTGCATTCTATATCTATAGGGATATAGTTTTGAAGGATAGCTAGTAATTTTCAAGGAAGAGTAAGAGAATCCTCATCAAGATGAAGGAAGTGAACATGGTGGAGATAGTTCATCTCAAGGGGCCACCAATGAGACTAGAGGATAGTTAGTCAAAGAGCTAGAGAGCTTTAAAGTAGTAGAGTGGGGTTGAAAGCTCCAGATAAACACAGTATTGACCAAGGAAGAGAAGTGCTCAAGCAAAGAATTTCTGGCGAGTAGTTTTTAAACTTTTACTTAGTTATCTTTAGATATGTCAGGAATAGATGCATAGGTAATTAGACACAAATTGAATGTAGCCCCTTATTCAAATAAGTAAAGTAGGAGAAAATATGCTTTGGGGTAGAAAAGCCAAGTTATCATTATGAGGAGTAAAGAACCTAACCAAGGCAGGATTCATTAGAGAGGTTCAATACCTTGATTGGTTGAAAAATGTTATACTAGTGAAGAAGGCCAATAATAGCCCTAAAATGTGTGTTTATTTCACATATCTTAACAAGGCTTTCCCTAAAGACTCATATCCTCTTCCCACGATAAACAAGTTGGTGGATTCAACAGTAGGGTATAAATACCTATCACTATTAGATGTGAAGTAGGGCTACCATCAGATAAGGATGGATGAATAAGAAGAAGAAAAGACATCCTTTATCATGGAGAAAGGGACATATTACTATGTGTCCATGCCATTCAAGCTGAAGAACGCTGCAGTAACCTATCAAAGATTAGTGGACATGATCTTCAAAGAGTAGAAGAACCTAGAGGTCTATATTGATGACATGATCATGAAGAGTATGAGCTTCGAGTAGCACATCAAAGACCTTACATAGGTTTTTGGAATTATAGACTCTTATAGTATGAAGTTCAACCTAGAGAAGTGTGCATTCTTCATCTAGGGTGGCAAATTTATGGGATATAAAGTCTGCAAAAGAGGAGATGAGCTGAATCCAAATAAAGTTAAAGCCATCTTAGAGATGATTCTCCTAAGGAACTTAAAGGAAGTACATAAGCTAACAGACAAACTATTGGCCTTGAATAGGTTTATATCAAAGTCAATTGAGGAATTCTTTCCCTTTTCAAGGAATTTGAAAAAGAATGCTACTTTCAAATGGATCAAAGATTGCCAGAGGGTGTAGATGAACTCAATGCCTTCCTGACTACAAAATAGATCCTCAAAAGACATTTTCCATGTGAATAGCTCCTAACATACCTCTCCACCTTAACACATACAGTCAGTTTAGTGCTGGTCCGAGAAGAGGGAGGAGTATAGAGTCTAGTTTACTATTTTAGAAAGGTGTTATAAGGGGCAATAGAAAACTATAGCACACTAGAGAAGTTATCCTACTCCTTAGTGTTATCATATAGAAAGTATAATATGTATCTCAAAACACACTAGGGATTGGTAGGTCATGGATAAACCTCTACAAAAAGTCTTTCATAAGATAAAACTTTCTAGGTGAAAGTTGTGGTGGTTCAGTGGAATTGGATGGATACGACCTCCAGTACAAGCCTTAGAAAACTTCATCTCTGAATGCTTTTTCTCTTTTGATCAATATGTTGAAGAAGGGGCAACATGGAGGCCTAACGATGAAGCCTCGAAGAAGTCTTGATGGGAACTGTATGTAGATAGAACTACTAGAAAGGATGCAAGTGGTATTGGGGTGGTTTTTAAGAGCGAAGTGGGAGTGTTCCTAGAGTTCAAACTAAAGCTATATTTTCACACCACCAATAACATTGTAGAATATGAGGTGATAATTCAAGGCCTCGTGATAGTAGAACACTTACATGTAGAGCTATTGCATGTATGCAGTGATTCCCAACTAGTTCTTGGACATGTAAAATGGGTATTTACAGCCAGACTTCTAGAGATGGACAAGTATTTGAAAAAAGTAGATGAATAGCTCAAGCATATGAAGGGAAGGATATTCAGGTGAAGTTCAGGAAAGTTCATTGATATGCCAATTGAAGAGCTGACAGTCTAAGTAAGTTAGTAATAACCCATCCAATAGGTTTGCTAAAGAAGATTTGTATAGGAATTCTAACTCAGTCAAATGCCATACTAGCTAGTCAATGACAATGGGAAGTAGTTCGACGATGCCAAACTCAGAGAGTTTTATGAAAATCTCAAAATCAAGCATCACCTCTCATCACTTGCCCATCCTTAGACAAATGGGAAAGCAGAAGTCACAAATTGAATGATTTTGTGAATTTTGAAGAGAAGGCTGAAAGGCTATGGGAAAAACTTAGGGAAATACAAAAAACCCCTATAGAGTTCATGAGAGAGACACCATTCAGTCTCACCTTTGGTATCAAAGTTGTCATGCCGGTGGACATTGGCTTACTAAGTGGAAGGGTCCATTTCTAGAATGGTGAGGCGAATAAGGCTACAAGAAGGATAATCTTGGACTTGTTAGAGGAGCTTAGTGAGTTGGTGGCAATAAGGACAATGTTAGGGTTGTATGCCCTAGAGCATGTACATTGTATATATATTTGTAATCTTAATCCTATAATGACATTTAATATATATGTTTAATTTAATGATTCCATTCATTTTAGTGATTAATGTATATATATGTTCCTTAAGTCTTATGTAAGAGAATCTATTCTCAAAGAATTTAAGAATATGAGAAACATATTCTCTTTACCATATACTTTAATTCAAGTTCATGGTTATAGGATTATTGGTAGGAACATCATTAATCCATAAAACCATCACCTCTGTTGTCTTCCATGATAAGTATGAGATACTTATTGGTATGGAGATAGTGAGTCTTATGCTACTGACATGTGATGTCATGACAACACGTGGACATACTCATCGAATGAGTAAGTTGAATAGTGACACTAGATGATAGATACATGGGTTTTATCCACTAGTCAATAACTTATCATCTAGATCATAATTGTATATATAATCCTTGGACTTGAGTTGACATTTTATCTAGCGTTTTTATGGCTAGGGTTTGTTACTGATTAGATACTAATGCTATCCAAGTATTGGTATATGGCATGTGGTGGCCATAATAAGTGATATGTTGAGATAATTGATCTCTAAGAATGGATTC